>JAULBM010022539.1:0-11313 GCA_032357055.1 Geukensia granosissima | reverse complement strand
TATTGTGTTACATTAACAGCTCTTTAAGCATTCAATTGAAACAGATCAAAATTAATCTGTGTTAATTAGCTGCTTATGTAGGATTAATAAAAATGGTTGACACAAAACATACCAAAGATTTACAAGAGTTCTGTTCCTGTTCATAGGTCTTCTTTCTTAAGGGAGTAAACCTTTTATAGAAACACAACTCTTATATGTACACATCGTTTTGTTGACCCTTTTTATACACTTCATAAATATGGAATATTTACATTTTCTGGGTCAAAAACTCAACTTTTACTCAAATTTCATTATTTTACTTCAAGCTTCAAAAATGTCCGATTAGAGATTTTTCGATGGTTAGTTTTATGCGGTCTAAAATCCACGGTTTTGTAAAAAATGCTAATTTTGTATTCCGGATAGAACCGTTCCGATTGTTTTATTTCATCCAAAATTATCATTAAACTATCTTCTTATATCATCGTGCAAGCATTATCTGCCATTTCCGTATAAGAATTTTGTTTGGCAAAGTCATTCCTATTTTTAATGTAAGGTCGAAAATAAATATTTCGCATATATATGAGCAAGAGTATATATTAAAAAATAGCATTTGCATTTAATCAATAAGGATTATTTTGATATGTTTCAATTGGATGCTTAAAGACCTTTGATGCAACGCAATATTATAAACATATTATTGATCTCAGGAGTAATTCCCCTAAATCCTTGTCTACAACCTTAAGACACATTTTATAGATAACACTCTGTCTGTAAGATATGTGCAGAGAGACATGTTTATCTCAAGATCTGTTAAGATACTGATGTTCATTTGTTATTTACCAATTCACAATGTACATTTTGCAAAAATCTATAAAAATCTTTAAAGTTAACGTATGGTAATTAAAGGCTGTGAATTTAGGTATTCTATATGTATATTTCAAAGAGTACTCTTTAATCAGTAGCATCAGAACCAAAACAAAGGAAGTCCATGAATCAAACATAATACAGGAGTACTCAAATCCAAAAACAATCGAAATAGGAAGCAAATTTGACATTAGGCAACTACTACGTCCAATTTGTTTCAAAGATTTTTCGTGTTTTCAGTGCTTTAGAATTTAAACAAATGTGACAAATTTCTGTTTGATAACGTTTATGCCAGACAAGTGTGACAACTTGGCCGGTAAATATTTTCGGGCACTTCAGGTCCACAAGAAGAGGCATCAACTCAGTGGTTTCAAAATACAAGTTTACAAATGCCTAATAAATAAGGTGAATTTTGGTTTGCTTTATGTAGTCTCTCATCAGTGCCAAAAGAAGAAAGAAATCCAAATATTGTAGAAGGAGAACTAAAATCCAAACAAATCGAAATAGGAAACATATTTGTAGACCTTAGCTTGACAGCCGCCTGGTATATATAAAAAGGTTCGCGAACATGAACTAGTTCTGTAAAGAAAATCTTGTAATCTTTTGTCGAGGAATAACATCAAGGTGGAAAATTAGGTACGGTATTTGTACTTTGTATTTTCAAGAAGTAACCTCTCATTAGTAGCATTAGAACCGAAACATAGGAAGTCAAAGATTCAAATACAGAAAATAGGCACTAGCCAAATCCGACCGTCGGGACAACTACTAAGTGCATTTCTTTTCGAGGCCTTTCTGTATGTTCAGTGTTCAAATTTTTTTACCAAATTCAGCAAATGCTGCAGACATTAATCCACAGAAACCGTTTTCCGATTACCTCTCTTCCACTTCATTCAATAATCGCATGGAGAGTGACACATTGTGGCATTATTAAACTTGCAAATTATTAAATAACAATAATGTTTGTTTTAAGCATAGTAGGACATACACATCCATGTTTTCTAGAATTATTTTTCACATTTCTGGGGACAAAAGGGTTGCTCCTGGTTCTTTTTGTTGTAAAAAAAAACTTTCACCAGTATTTTGTAACTGATACCAAGAAAAGCAAACTCTCCCAAAGGATCCGTACTTACCCTTTATATTTGGTTCGTGTTATTAAGTTTTTGGCTCCCATTCACTTCCACTTTGGCACTAGTCTTCCGGGTTGGTATATTTACTCATTGTTTTGCATTTTTCTATATGGTAATTTTTTTTATATATATCCAACAGTAACTAAAAATGAATTTTTACTAGTATGTCTTCATTTCCTTGGTGTAATGAGTTATTGCCAATTACATTCTGCAAGTTTTGTGGGTTTTTTTGTGGTCAATTGCCAATGTAACATTAACATAAATACATTTTTTTATATTTTTGTAGCTGCACAAATATTTTACGCAAAGCTGACAAACGACCAAGTTCTCTCACCGAACGAGATAATAAGATTTGACAAGGCTTATGTAAATCAAGGCAATGGTTTCAGTGAAACAACGGGTACCTTTACCGCACCTGTTTCTGGATTTTATTTCTTTACCGTATACTTTCGTTGTGAAAACAATAAAACTCTAAAGCTGAAAATAACTAAGAATGGTGGAGGAAATGGAAATGGTTTCGCAAAAAGTGGCACTGGAACAATTTCGGTCATTTTTTATCTTAATAAGAATAATTACGTTCGAGTTCAGCGTTGGGGAACAGTTACCGGAACGAAAACAGTTCTGGGAAATTTTACAAGATTTTCCGGATTCAAAATTTAGTTAACATTTTCAAGTGGATTTCATATATGTTGGTTTGTAAAGAAGAAAATGAGTATTTTTCAATTAAACAATTAAATGTGTGTCTTTTTTATTTTTAAGCCATGATTCTGTCTTTCTTCCAGTAAAAGATTTCTGATAATCCGGTCTTTATTAATGGTACGGAATTTCCGGTATCTGTTAGTCCGAGGCTTATTTAGGTTTCAATTGCACCCATGATAAATCCAGATTCCATTAGACCATTGATATTTCCGGACTAAATCGTATTACGCTCGGTTATTTTTACAATCTTCATAAGCGGATTTAGTGACGGAAATGGCCGGTGATGTTCAGACTGAGCCACATAATGAGTTTCATAATGTTTTCCTTTCATGTGGGCATTGGAATATTTCCAAACCCTTTTTTCAACAAATGTTCAAGCAGATGGTCACTTCCTGATGTTTCCGTTATGATAATTTTGAAATTAATGAGAAGTAAGAAAAACAAGGAAAAGTTGCCAACAAAATACATAGGAAATTTGAAACTATGACAAAGACCAAACACTACAGAAAAAATCAAATGAAATTAAGAATTTAATTAAGAAATTAAGAACACGGACACGCGGTTAACTCAGAAATTCCGGATTAGAAAGCAGCTCCTGGGTATCAAAAGAAACAGCCGTGATGTCAATTTTTAAATTATGATAATTAGGTGTGTTTCAACAGACCGCGGCATTCCGATGGAGATCAAATGTGCATTCCTTCTAGTCGATTTATTCCTTTGGTCTTATGTAGCTATGCCTTCTCCAGGGAAAAGAGAAAAAAAAGGTTCAATAATTTGGTTTTACGTTCCGCTATATAGATGATGTTATTTCACTGAATGATTCTAAATTTGGTGACTATGTTTACCTCATCTATCCCATTTAACTTGAAATCAAAGATACTACAGAAACAAAAAGATTTAATTCATATCTAGACTAACACATATAAATTGATAGTAAAGGTGGGTTAACAACAAGAGATATGACGATTTTCCCGTATATATATATCAATATGGAATAGGCACAGCCTATAAGCGGAGCTTTTCACCTTTGCATACTAGGACATAACAAAGCAGAAGAGGATAAGTTTGGCAATCAAACAAGCGAGAAGACATTGTCAAGCTTTCCGTTGTCTCGACCTGTCTAGACTCTATTTTTTAAACATCTGTTTTATTCCGATTAAAAATACCGAGTCTGTCAAAAATGGCCCCAAATAGTGCTTCATTTGAAGAAGCCGAAAATACTTTGATCTTGTCTTTATCATGAGGTGGTGATATAAATTTGATATATAACTTAAAGTTCAGCTTCAAAACGAAGTCGGCATATGATCCTATAAAATCAAAAAAAAAAACAAATGAGCATTTAAAATAAAGAAATTTTGGAAATTTCCTGTTAAATGTTTGGGTTTTTTAATGAACAAATATTTTTAATCTGATTAAAATCTACTTTTTATTTTAAATTCAGTCTGGTTTGATATTTTCCCTTTCAATCTCTGTTGCAGAGACGCTTCGATGTATGAATACTCATACATGAGTACATCTCTGCATTCAGCCATGCTAACAATTGCAAAATCGTGCAATTAGTAGTCATCCGCAACAAATTAGCAACTTGTTTATTTCAAATATTTTAGGAAATTATTATTTTTCTTCATACTAATCTTTATCGTCTCTTTCGATTATTTAGTTTCAAACAAAATATTTTTTCTTTTTTGACTTTTGTAGTAAAGTAACGCCATTAGGGATTTTAAATTCTTTAACGTCACAATTCAATGTTTTTCGGCACGTCATAGACGTATGAAGCGCTGAATGCAAGGGTAAGTTGAGAGAGAAGCGAACTTTTCCCTTTGCGTGGAAGTTGTTTCCCTTTGACACAGAAATACCGTCCGATTAGGTTCTTTTCACCGGATGTATTTTTCGTATTACTTAAGCGCCTCTGTCGTTATCCGCGTTTATTTTAATTATTCTATTTACGAATCGGTAAACCAGGTTTTTTGAGTCATGTAACCAAATTCATGCGCAATATATTCAGTTATTCCTTTGAAATTATTATAGTACCATTTTCCAATAATTTAACTGATCAAACTGAATTATAATTTTTACAGAACTTAATGATGTGCACACTCACAAACTTTACATAAATCCTTCGGACTTTATTCGGTTTGTGAAGGAGTCATTTGAGTTAACAAATCAATGAATTTCTTCAAAATTGCGTTGCTATTCTCGTGTATTGTTTATTAGAAAATGAAATTTGTATAAAGTTCTTGTTCCTCATCATTAAAGGGAATTAGAAAATACCAAACGGATAGACAGAAATCGTGAAGTCGGAAGACAGACAAGACCACAACCAACAAAATGAAATTTTTGAGATTGGATGTGAATTCTTGTATTGTTATTATTTATTAAAGTACACACAGCATAGACGTGTGGTAGATGGGTGCATTTACATTTCGGAAAATTCCTAATTTGCCGTCAGTTTTTTCATTTCTTAACCTATGAAATAACTGCATTCCTTGCATATGGTAGATATTTTTTCGTTTGAAGTTTGCTGCCTCTTTCGGTTTGTTTTTGGTCTAAGTTGTCATTTGTAGTGGTTCTAATGGTGCCATTGAGAAAAAACTCTTTGAAATCTTTGTCCGTCGTAGCGATATTCACAATATTTATACAGCATTGGTAAAGATGGAATTTTTATTTACTGCATTCTTTTTTTATTTCTTTGTCAAGTCAAGACAAAACTCAAGAAGTTAGTTGTTTGTAATATTGTTACGTTAAGCCCCATATTTGGCCCTAGTTTTTACACAATAATAAGTTGTTGTGATAATGCTGTTTGGTTATCGTCTTTTAATAATTCAATTACTTTTTGTTGTATACTTTTTGTTATTTCGACAAAATGAAAGCTAGGGTATATTTGACTAGTATGACAAGAATTTAACATTTTCGGTAAAAATACTCAATTTTTGAAGGTGTTTTGTTCAAAATACATAAGATCGCACAAAATCATCAGGTAGATATTTTAACCAAACATTTGTACTTGATAGATCTTTAATTGTGCAAAGTTTAGTTATGATGTTTTTCTGTGATCTATATTAAAATCGACAAAATAGTATCAAATATTGCACCAAATTATCAATTTTTTAGTTTTTTTCACATTTAAAGCATTTTCTATGTGTCATGTAACCAATGTAAAACAATTAAACTAAAAATTCTGTTGGATTTTCCTTTTTATAGATATTATTCAATACAAAAAAAATAAAAGTATAGATATAAGCCCATTTTTATTATTTAGCTAAATTCTAAGGCCAAAATGGGCTTTAACGACCTCGTTCTTTGGCTTTATTTGAAAGAATAATGTTTCTGCTTTGTTCTTCCAATGATCATAAAGATGTTACTTTTTGTAAATCTTAAGGTAAGGCGACTTCATTGCATGCCACGAAAAAGCACAGTGATTTCTCATTTTTATTAAAGTTAAATGCTTATAAATGATGTGCCCCGAGGTCGGCCGGATATAGAAAAAGTCCGTCTGGTTTTATCAGGTAGAACCCCTGTTAAGGAGACCACCGTTGGTAGTGCAGTATTTATAAATAATAGACCACTACTATCCAAAGAAGGTAATAGGAAATTTGTTTTTTCCGTCCGAGACTAATTGGTCCTCCAACCGTGAAATCCCTGGTTGTGGGTTATGTACAATTCATAACCCTTCAGATGACATGTGTTCACTATATCCAAAATGCGAATCGTAAAGACGGTTGACTTTTGTAACCCTCGACTGTGATGTTTGTAACCAGCAGTTTTATGGTAAAAATCAGATAAATAGAACTTCTGATATGACGACAAATTTGAAAAACGGGTTAGAATATTAATTTTATAGTTAGAATATTAATTTTTATAACAATATTTCTCCAAATGTAGCTAAAGTAAAAAGTGGTATTATTAAATATCTGGTGCGCATTCAAATGTGTCAAAAAACTCACTTAAAAAACAGCATAGTCGTAAGCAGATATTATTTGTATTCTCAACTTATACACTGTTACATATATTCAGAGTTTTACCTTAAAGTTATGGTTTTTTGGTTTGTAACTTGATATGAATATTACGCATTATTTGTGCATGAATTCGCTCTGAAATGTTTTATCAGTTAAAATACCATTGCAATTTGACTTTGTTTTGCGTCTGTGTGCTGGTAGGTTTCATGATTAGTGAGGTAAAAAACAAACACAAATTTTTTTTTAGAAAACCAATGGTCTAACAAGTAGATGAAATTTTATTTTGCATTATTTATATAAAAATAATCTCTCATTTTAAATTCAGTAAGTTTTATCGATAAACAGTCTGTCAAAATAGATTTATTGCAATAAAAGATTACGATTTTTTATGAATTGATGATAGCCTGTGTGTCATATATATCCAAAGGTTGTGCTTTTTAATCTGTGTGTGTGTTTTGTCTTGGTTGGCTGGTAGCTTTGAAACATTTTGCCGTACGCAAAACAAATAACAAAAGACATAGCCTTATCATTTAAATCAGTATCAGTATTTGAGGATTACATTCATCATAGTGTTAATTAATATTAAAAAAACAATTAAAAATAAAGTGAAAGTGGCAGGAAATATACGAAGATATCGACATCTCAGGTTAACGGATATTCCAGAAGATGAGATACGAGCTGGAAAATACAATTTCCCAAACTCTTCCTGTCTAACTATATCTATTTTTAACCCTGATGAAGCCTTGGAAGTTCTGTCGTGTAAAAAAGTAAGAACAGTTTGCATTATAAAAAAAAAAAAACAAGTAAAATGTAACTTAGCAATCGCCCTTTATAAAATCAGACTTCGCACTGTCAAAAATCAGCAGCAATGAGCAAATCGGAACAAAAATCATGAGTAGCGTGTAAACAAGATAGGTATACTCTCTTTCTATTATTCTACGGATTCGAGTGACACTAACATGCTAATTATTATACCGTTATAGAAATGAAAAACAACCAAACATAACAGTATCGTGTATTACCATTAAAACCACATTTCTCTTTGCTTTTTTCTTGGGAAAAAGAACTGCTACATGCATATCAATAATTGTATTTAAATTGCTTACAGTTGTATAAATACTGCGGACACGACTTGCCTTAAAAGTTATTGATAATGTGCAACAAAATGTATATCCTCCTAACTTTACAATATTTGGTGGAAAATATATAAGGTAGTCTGTTTGTTTATCGAAAATAAGAATACAAAAATCACATTCGCAAGCGTGATTACGATTCGCACTTTGGGTGGTGTTGAGAAAATACGTCAATCAATCATTCAAGCTAATTAAACGATTAGAGTTCTACAAATTGAATGCAGTCATAGTCCTTTCTTGAACAAGTTAAATTATCTAAACTTTATGTCAGGCTTTTCTGGAGTGCGATTTTCGAGTTTTTAAAAATTATTTGTTTTTCTGTCTTTGTTTTTATATTCAATCAGAATTATCCCACAGTTAACGGTTTATGTTTTACACCATTAAATAACGTTTTACATACTAGTATCTGCCCCTGAAATTCTCTACGGAGATTTAACATTGACTGTCGGCCATCTTGGTTTTGGTTGGGAGCGCTTAAGTTCGACCTAGATAAAGTGATTTAAAAAATGTGCACATTTCTTTTGTTCTGACCTTCTCTGGCAATAAATGTAAAAAGAATTACTTTTAATTTCCATGCAAGTGCGTCATTTTTGCATAATATCTAATCCTAGTTTAATTACTTCATTATTAAGCAGCGTTGACAATGTGTACTCTCGGTCTCGCGCTAGCTCGTGCAAAGAGGCACTTCCAGCAAACAAATGGCCAACTTTACAATGTTAAATTGCCATAGAGAAATAAAAACTAAGCGCAACTTAAAATACATTGATTGCTAAAAAGTATTATTGCAAGTTACTTGCACTTTTCAATCTACAAAATAAACACAAATTCATAAGAATAGGGCAGACAGTTTATTTCATAGCGTTTTTACCCGTTCCAACAGACTCTGACATAGAGTATAAGTTATCTATCCAAATTATATATGTTTTTGATGTAATCACAGACAATTTTATTTATTTATTCCAATTTTTCTTTCAAATAGAAATTAAAAACTCTTAAAAGGGGAGATAACTCTTTGAAATATTACAATGAATTTGAACATTTTGTTTTGTGCCGGGTAAGCAACAACGGGGACCCTCTATTTTGTTTTTCTGAAGGCATATTACAGTGTATAAAAGCTACGTTTACAAATTTTATCTCAAAATACCATCTACTGGTTTGTTTCTATATGCAATGTTGGGGATTTTACATATTTACGCTTTGTAAAATAAGCTGTTTTAGAACAAGCAAAAACTCGAAAACAAAGATGGTGACAGAACAATGTATTTGTGGGGTGTCATAAACTCTAAATGGAGGTACTAAAGAAAGAAATTTTTAATTCCTCAATGCCTTCCAAGCAATGCACTTAATAGAGAGAGTCAAATAGTAGACACACACTACTTCCATAGATAAAATAACAAAAGCTGTAAAAGGCCCCAAAATACAAACCAGAACAAGACTGAACACGATACGGACTGTATACAAAAACAAAATACAATGAAGATCCATGGGCAAAGCGAAAACACCTCTTCTCACCCCTACCCACCCCCAATCCCCAAAAAATAAGGGTTAAATCAGGTAGTGCAGAAGTGAAATCCTACTCTGTCACTTGAAAGACATCTGCCAAAATGTCCGTTTTAAAATCCAGTCATCGTCATTTAAGATGAAGGATATAATATCAAGCCCAGGATGACAACCTCCCGGAGGAGAAAACAAACAGCTTGCTAAGGAGATATACAACTACACCTGAGCAAAATTCAGCCTTCATCTGACATTTGCCTACAGGCAAAAAGACTATGTCGGTTGTAAAATTTCCTAGCTGAATTTTGAAACGTTCGCCCGAGTAACATATGAGTTCTATGATTTATTTGCCATATTGCTTATGAACGGGAAGTTAAGAATAATTGCAAAATTAGATAAGCCGGTTTGTTACAGAGATACAACCATGCCACTTGCCTAATACGAGATGAAGATCAAGGAATGAGGCAAACTTTCGATGCCTGTGTGTTCGAGTCGGAGAGAGAAATGAAAATGTAGTAATTGAAAAGTCAATACCAATGTAAGGACAGAAAATAGAAACAATAAATGGAGTTTTTTATTTATGTTTAAATAAACTGCCTTTGATTTTTTGGGTTTTTTTTCTCAGTAAAAAACTTATTTTACGTATAAACCCCAGACATTGAAGTAAACTAAGCCAAATCGTGTCTGATCAGATCTTTTCTGTTCTCTTGATTTTGAATATGATACAGTTAAAGGAACAATTATACGAAAAGCGAGTACACAAGAAAAACACAACTTCCAAGTAACATTATTTAATGATTTACGAATTATTTATTTGAGCAATAAGTGATCCCGTTATCCACGTTATGTTCGTGGGTCATTTGTGAATAATGCGCATTACCACATTCACTGCGGTAAGTTTGTCAAAGTATGAGAATATATTAACAAGTACATTTTTCTTTTTCTTTTTGACTTCTTATTTCTTGCTTTACGCTTAACTTTGTAACATCATGCTCAATATACACATTGGGCTGTCTTCGAAATTTCTCTATTATTTTAGAAGTTAATTTTTCAAAAACATCGTTGATGTTGATGTCTTTTTCAGAACTGATTTCCATATATGTAATGTCTAAATGATAGGCAAATGCTTGGGCCTCTTGTGTGGTTACTTCCCTATGTAATTCGTCATGACACTTTGTTCCGACCAAAAATGTCACTATGTTCTCTGGATTAACAGAATATTGTTGTAAATCACTGAACCTAAAATTAAAAAAAATATTTTCGAGTTTAAAAGGTGCCATTTTTATCTTGTGAGAAAAATAAGTTCTTTGTATAACGAAAACACGACTTCTTCAAGTAAATCTACACCATGAAAATTCACCTTTTTCTTTCTTCGAATAAAAAGTACCAAAACAATTTATAAAAAAAAAACATTTCAGTTGACGAAATGAAGAGATGTCAAAACACCGCAAAAAATTTTTCGGTCTTACTCAATGAGATTCACGTCAAGCCTTTTATTCGTGTTTAATTAATGTCTTGAAATGTTAACTGTCCAAAATGGTGCAGTCTCATTTCAGGTGAATTATTATCAGTTCCTTTGCAAGCAATATAACACTATAGAATATTTGTCGCCGTAAAATCAGTGTTAGTGAGCTGTACTCTTCATGGACAATAAACATAATATTTCTTGGCGTAAAAGTATGATTTTAATGAAATTTAGAATACTGCGTACAATGACAAATTACCTGCTCACCGACAGTGCGTAAAAACTCACAAAATAAATATTTGGGGGCACAGTTGAATTTTCGAGAAAAAATTTTATATAACGACGAATTTCGATATGTAACTACAGCAATCCAATCTTTCTTAAGCCATTAAAAATTTGACGTTAAAAATGTGTTTTACAAAAGTAAAAGGCACATAAAAACGTAAATTTGTCTCGATTCTATCATTTTTTTGCAAAAACAACAAACAAAAACAAACAAATACTTTATTAATAATCCTCAGACACAACAGTGTACAAGAGGTCAAATAATCATAGATATATACAAACCACACAAATACATTTAAATACATTTA
>JAULBM010022517.1:0-11314 GCA_032357055.1 Geukensia granosissima | reverse complement strand
TATTTCCACGCAGCAGACATAAACTGGTGTTGTTACATTCACGAAAGATTGAATTCATGGATACACATTTTGTTTACTAATACATTCTACAGCTCCTCATAAGGAATGCAATTTCACCCCTGTTGAACACCTTGTGCACAAAAAGTTCTTTCCATAAAACAATACTAAAAGGCGGGGGACCTTGAGCGCTGCTCTATTTTATTAATAATTTTTGCCATTTTTTTTTTCAAATATGTTCAAAATGAATATTCTTCTTTCTGATTGGTTGCTCTGTTTTCATATTTATAGGAATTCTCTCAGAGAGGTTCTAATAACAGCAAACAGGGCAGTCATGTTAAATTCTTGTTTCTGGTTGGCTGATTTCATCAGTTTATTCATCTTGGGTAATATTTTAAGGATGCATAGCAATCAAGGTTGCTTTTAGACATATTATTTTTTGGTTCATTGACCCAGATTATATTTTGAGGCAATCTCAAAATTCTCAAAGTCAAGTATTTGTGAAATGCCCGTCATCAAAATTTTGTTTTTGATCATCATTGCTGCCTTAGGCAACACAGACTTTGCCCATTTAAATCATTGTTAATTAATTATTTTCTTTAAAAATCTCATTGATTTTTTTATGCATAAAGGTAACTTAAAATATTAGTGCAGAGTTATCTCTCCTAAGACCAATTCTAATTTTCTCTCCTCTAGATTTTTTATTGCTAAGCAGCAGATGTTCAATTTCTTCTTTCTTTGAGTTTATATAAGTTTTAATAAGTATTAAAATTCTGAACAAAACACTGGTACAACAACGACAACATTGTTTAATGTCTTGATCTGTCACAATTTTTCTTTTTTTTATTGTCAAATGTTTTATAAAGGGTAAATTACATATATTTGTATTTATTAATTGATTTTGAATTTTTATTGTTATTTTCATGTTTGCATTTCAGGCTATTTTATGACCTTATAGAAAAAAATCTTAAGCAGTATCATTACTCATGGTTATTGATCCATGTATTTTTATTTCTTTAACCAATACTATTTTTAGTTGTTTTTATAAATACTTTTGTTAAGTTTTCAAGTAATATGTGAGAGGTGCTATTTTAAGCCATATACACTTTCTGAAAGGTGAGCCACATGCAATTCTACAGAATAGCCAAATAATTAATTTATCAAATGAGTTATTCATGTTTATTTTGAATGGTTTTGACTTTACTCTAGTGTTTTTTATTTATAGAAAAATTGACAAAAATCTGAACAGAAATGCAGTTTTATAAATTATTTGTTATTAAGTTTGAAACACCATAAAAGGCTGAAAATCAATTTATCTATGACAAAACCAAACCTTTATATCAGCTTAGTGATTAATTTTTTAAATGTACTTTGCTTTCAGTATCCATTCTGTTTAGACTGCAACACAGTATTAAAAGATTTACCTTGAATTTTTTCTGTTTTTGTACAAAAGGGTTTAGGCAAAGAAAAAAATGTTTCTGCTGATATGCTCTGAAAATTATAGGGTGGTTAAGTAACTTACTTAAGCATGACTTTTATTTTTTCAAAATTTGTTGACTGGTTTGTTTTGGAGGCACATACAGACATTAATAGTGCTTGTCAAAAATAAAAAAAAACAACTTTAGGATAGGCACTAAAAAATTAGGATCAGCTGAAAAGTTTTTTTTTTTCCAAAACTTGATAAAGTTTAAGACCAAAATCCATGTAAAATATAAAAAATTCATGTGTCGGTGAAAACTTAACTGATTTTCGGTTAATTAAAAAAAAACTGTCATGTAAATGGTCAGAGATGATCTCAAGTGTTGCAAGGCCAGGATAATACCTGCAATAGCAATTGTTTGGAATCAAATCATTTAAGAGTTTCAAACATTGTAATTCTTGAGCATACAATTTATAAACCTGATATAAGATCATAACTCTGTAGCTTAAATACGAACATAATTCTTTAGCATATGGTTTCAGCTTCAACATTTATATGATTCTTTAGCTTAATCATGATATGGTTTCTGCTTAATATATAAATAGCTTCCAAGTGTTGGCTTTGTAGTAGGACAAAATTTCTGCACAATAAGTTTTAATACTTATAAATGGTTGTTTATAGGTACTATATATTTGAGTTTTCATTACCTGGCTGTATTCACTATTAAATGAGTATATGTAATGTCCAGTGTTCACATTTTAAGGCCATATTGGTGCTTTTATTCAATGTTGTTTACTTTTATAGTTGTTGTGCATAAGTTTTAGTTATAGATTATAAACATGTCAATTCTGTCTTATTTTTTATTTCTTGATGTGGATGCAGAATAGGGGGCAAAAATTTAAAACATGTAAACTTTATTGCAGAGCAAAACAAAAGTTTTCTTCTCATATTGAAGAAAATTCTTATGATTTAACTTATGAGAGTAAACTCCTTGAAATTTACATGTAGCATATCAAAATTTTTCCATATTTATTCAACATTGGTAATTTTGTATTTTTAGACATGCAGTCTGTTATAAAGATTCCAAAACGAGACTCACTTTAAGCCAATACATAAAGAAAAATAGATTTGCCCACTAAAATAGCATGTGGACAATGTCAAAAAAACTAAAAACAGTTTTATTAATTCAAAATACCAACAATGAGGATATTTAAATGTTGATTTATATTATAAACCAAAATTACTTTTAGCAAACCCCCTCAACAAATGACATTATACACAGTTAAACACACACCCATTAACACAGAGAACAAGCCCAATAAAAATAAAAATATGGGCTAAATAGCCTGACTTGACACAGCTTGGTGGGGTTGAATGAGTTTTCTGTGTACACCCCTCCCCTTTTACCTATCTATACCACATGCCATCAAGTAGGACAAACAAAAAAAAATCTGCACATT
The DNA here is from genome assembly GCA_032357055.1 of Geukensia granosissima. Taxonomy (NCBI): domain Eukaryota; kingdom Metazoa; phylum Mollusca; class Bivalvia; order Mytilida; family Mytilidae; genus Geukensia; species Geukensia granosissima. Next base: position 8,437 of record JAULBM010022517.1, on the reverse strand, counting down.
GCAACTACCAGTAAGGTGACAATGACTTGAAAGAATTAATACTTAAGTAGCAGTCCATGTGAAAATCACTGTCAACTGTAGAAGTGATACCTGGTGTGGAAAAAACAAATGTCTAACAAACTTATCAGAAGACAAACTGTCAAATTACATACCTCATATGTTAACATGGTTATTTTGGTTTGACAGTGAAGATTTGTTTTTATAAGAAAACCATACATTTATTTCCCTATGAAATCAAGTAATTCAAGAACAATAACTCTTGTAAAAGGTCATTTTCACTTGCAGTCTATATAAGTCATTTCTTAACTATACAAAGCTCGAATGGCAAAGAATGGTTATATATACAGGACTGAAAAGAAATTTAGATTTGGTTGGTTTTTGGATATGCATGAATCACCTTCTATAGGCTGCTTTTGAATATAAAGACACTTCATACTTAGGAAGGAATTCAAATTGTGCTTTTTGGCAATTGCAAGCTAGCTAGTCATATCTGTGCTTGAATACTGTTACTCAAGCAAATAAATGTGATGTATAAGAGTTGATGAACATAACTATGCTTTCATCTGTTCTCATTACATTGATATTGATGAATGCTGAACTTGATCAATTGATTTTTTAAAAAAAGAATTCCCGTTATCTGAATGCAGTATAATTGTGACATTTTACTGTTAGTTTAAATTCCACCAAGAGTACAGAATGTTGTTAAAGAGACAGTAATCTGACATGTTAGACACTTGTTGACATTTGAACATCGGAAACTGAAAAATAATCCTAACAAGATGATGAACATGTGTTTTTAGTTTGGGATCAATATTTCATTCAAAAAGACAACCAGTCTAGGGAATGACTAGCAAACATGATTTTTATCTTGCAAAATCAGAAAACCATCAGACAATAGACAACTTGGTCAATCAGGTCTCCATTTCAGCAGTTAAGCAAATTTGCTTTGTGTCTAGGGAGATTATACAAATGTGCTTACAAAAAATGTCTTCTTCCTGTATTGAAACTAAAATTGTCATAGATTTTCCTGTTAACGTTCTCAAAACATTTTACTGTTATTCTGCTCGACTAGCCTAGATAACTGCCAGTGGAAAAGGGAGATAAAGTTTTACGTAAGACTTAATGGGATGCACATAAAAAATTTCTTAAAACCATTACATTGATTTAAATAAAAGCGTGGTACTCTATAAAAAATTTACATTCACCACATATAGACACTAAGGGAAATACAATGATAAAATTTGTTATAATAACTGTTCAATGGAGGTATAAAACTGTTGCGTGATGGTGCATATTATTTACAAGGCATTGTTAATTCAATGCGGATCTGTAATCCAAGATAACTGCAATTTGAGATTTTTTATCTAGGGTAAATGCGTAAAAAGGGCATTGTATTTAAACAAAACATGGTACTGTAGTCCTTCAAATTCATAAAGAAGTGTTGCTACTTCGGTACCAATTTTAACCTGATCCCAGGGTTAAGATGGAATACCAGTGGGAATCTTTAAGAAACGATGAGCTATATAAAATACAAATGACGTCTAAAGTAATTGACATACGTCATCAGTCACGTAGCTGTCATCGAAGCAGCAACACGTGCTGCCGAGCAAGAACTTCGACCGTAGCACCACGTGGAGCGATGAAGTAATGACCAACTCCTTACACCATCCTCGACGCAGTGACCCATTGGCATCCTGCCCTGCTGCAGTATGTTGAGGTTTTTTGTGAAGTTTGCATGATAATTTACAGAAATTAAAATTTAATTGGCCTTGTTTAAACAACATAACTGTAGGAATTCAAACCTTTGCCTGTAATACAAAAATAAGTTGACCTCATCTCGGGTTGATGTTAACCTGAATTAGAGTTTAAGGATTCCACGACGGGTGTTGCGCGCAAGACAGGGGATGCTTACCCTTCTAGAACACCTGAACACACTCCTGTTTTTAGGGAAGTTCGTGAGTTCCAAGCCTTTGTTCCTTTTGTTTGCGTTTTACTTTTTGGTTTGTTTCTAATTTGTCTTGTCCCCGTGAACTATGAACACTTATGATCTCTCGTATGGATATTCTACAGTGCAATTGATATATTTTTTAAAAAGAAAGCATATCGAATAAATGCCAGAAAGACACAATTCACATCTTTTCTGGATTATGTACTGCACTGCAGTTTAGGCATTGAGAGGAAGAGGAAGCGAAAAACCGAATGACCAGGCAAAAGCGACAAGGCGACAGACACGGCAATCTCAAGAAAATAAAACAAAGTTAACATATAGAACTAAATCAAACAGCTATTAACTGCAGTTTAGGCTTGGAGAGGAAAAGGAAGCGAAAGAAACCTAAGGGCCAGACAAAAGGGGGCAAGTCGACAGACACGTCGATCTCAATTAAAAATATGTTTACATATGAAACTAAAAACAAACAGCTATGAAAAATGCTGACCCAACCAAAAAAAGGAGTGACCTCGTGTGGACCGAAAGTGTAAGCAGTTTCTGCATCTTTAGATAGACCCGCTGCATTGTCCATTTTCCATTCCGGTATAAGACGTGAACGTTTCATGGGATAACAACTTTCAGACTGAGAAAGTGAACAGCCCGTTATTAGTAGATGTTCCTGGCGTCAGATTTGGCTTCCCGTTTTCGATTTGTTTACATTTGAGTACTACTTTTGTTATGTTTGGATCTTTCATTTTCGGTTCTAATGCTACTGATGAGAGGTAATTCTTTGAAATGTATATATAGCATACCCAAAATTTTCCATTTTTATTCAGTATCTGTAATTTTGTATATTGAAACCACTGGGTCGATGCCGTTGCTGGTGGATCGTGTGCTCGAGGGTTTTCACCACCCCAGTTGTTAGACGTGTCAGACATGAAATTTATATATCAAACAATTTTTTTATAGAAATTTGCTGCATTTGCAAAAATTTTAAAGCACTGAATCCAGTGTAGAATACCCATGTGAGAGATCAAAAGTGCATAATCCTAAGAGATAAGACAAATTTGAAACAAACGTAAAAGTTAAAACATAATCAAAAGGAACAAAGGCTTGGAATTCACTAACTGTTTTTACAGAACAGGAGTGAAATCAGGTGCTCCGGAAGAGTAAACAACACCCGTCCTGGAATCCTTAAACTCTCATCCGGGTTCACGTCAATCCGAGAATTTGTATTACCGGTAACAGGTCCGTAACTAGTTGAGATACACTGACACCATATTGATCAACCAATTCGTAATGGGGAACATAAAATTTTAGGAGTGATGACTTCAACCTTGATTGGATGTATGCGACAACAGCAATGCTATCTTCTGAATATCCTGATATTTGGAACAGACAGGAGAGTATCGAATAAACCGCAAAACATAAACCCCGTAGGCAGGGGAAGCAGGAATATTGCCACATTACTTTTTGTTATTTCCCTGAATGAATTTTGTTTCAAACGAGTACAAAAACTAGTCGGCTAGTAGGGGCGCACAATCTGTGCCCATGGGAATGCCAACGGTCTGAACGTAAAATTCTACAAAAATGTTGTCAATCAGAAAGTCCAGCATTTTGACAATATTGGCTCTATACTGTATTTATTAGCACAAACGGTGTGTTCTCTATCAAAGTAAGACATCTTCCATTTTGTTTAACAATACACCGATGTATCAATTACTTAAGACGGTCTTTAAGTTGTGAATGTGGAATCGTGGTATAAAGGGTAGAAAAGTCAAACGTTTAAATACTTGTACAAAATTTGAGGTATTAAAGCAGGTCTTTGGAATTTTTTAATATCCTCATTTGATTAACACTGAAATTACGGAAAGGCTTCGAAAGGTATTGCACTTGGTAGTTGTCCCTGTCGTCTAATTTGGCTTCCTATTTCGATTTGTTTAGATCTTTTGCTATGTTTGGATCTAAGACTTCCTATGTTTCGGCTGTACTGCTACTGGTGAGATTTTATTCCTTGCAATCTACATATAGCATACCAAAAATTTATTTATTTATTCAACATTGGTAATTTTGTATTTTGAAACCATTGATTCGATGCCTCTGCTATTCTCTGCTGGTGGATCATGTTATCGAAGATATTCACCAGCCCATTTGTTTGACTTGTCCGACATGAAATTTATATATCAAACAATGTTTTGCAGAAATTTGCTGCATTAGCTAAATTTCTAAAGCACTGAAAATATTCTGTGTATATATGTTTTTTGATTTTGTGTTTCGTTGAACAAAGTATGTTTTGGTTGTGTCGACACAATGTTTATGTATAGTCTTTCTCCATTTTTTGTTTTTGTTTTGTATTTTAGTCTAGATTTGAGAACTGTGTGTGGTATTACTGTATAAAGGGTGGAAGAAATTTATTTGATGTTGTTACAAGAGGAAAGAGTTATTGTGTTTTAAATGTCCATCAGGTTTTTAGAGTTTATATTGTCCACATCTGATATTATGCAACTATTTGCATAATGTTGTATTATTTCTGGGGACCCGTCTTGGTAGTGGTTAAAATTGAAGTTGAAAGCTTTGAGAGCGACTCGGTGGAATATTTGACAGATCCAGCATTAAAAAATGCTGCCTGTAAGGACAGTTATGTTTGTTTGGTATCCAATACAATAAAGGGAGATCATATTCCTAAACTTTACAAGAAATTCCAAAGGAAGACAAAACTGACATATGATTATCAATTATCTCCTTTTTGAAAGTGTTGTAACTGTGTAAGTTGGAATGTCATGTGTGCTCTTAATGCCTAATTCATTAATTAAACATTCGATTTAATGTTTTCGCATACAAAAATGTTGTTATTTGGGGCCTTATCGGCTGATACGAAAATATTTTTGTCACGAATGATAGACTGAGTTTCAGTAACATCTGAATCTTTGAGATAGATGTCGCTTTCGTACACATTGATATTTTAAGTTTATTTATTTATATTTGATTAAGTGACCTAACACCTTTAAACCATTCTGAAAGGGTATTAACGCCCTCCTTCTTGTTTGCCGATTTTCTTGCAAAGTCCTCTACAGAATCCCTCAATGGCTTAAAGTGGTATTTGCAACTGAAGAAATGCGGCTTGCGACATTATAAGGTCCTTTAGAAAGGATGTTTTTGAGAAATTCATTCTCAACTTTATTAAAATCTCCTGCAATGACGAAGCAAACAGGACCGTATTATTGGGGAGCTGGCACAAGATAAGTAAAGGGGGTTTAGCCTTTAAGTCGTCAGTATTAAAATCCTGCAGTAGTACACGTTTGTAATTGAATTTTTGGTATGTCATATATATAGGTAAAGTCAAGTTAAAGTAAATAATTGGAACAGAATGGCGGAATTTTGTTTGTAACAGACTACTAATGTAAGATATAACCAAGATTGATGGCGTTCAAACCTTTGTTAGCAAAGGAAAAAGAAAGAAAGAGACAAGTTTCGTTTTTATTTCAATGTAATGTCACAGGCTTGAACAGGTGTTGTTGACATAATCAGAATTGTAGAAACTAATTTGTATTATTTGAATAAGGTTCCGAAATTGGTTTCATTTTTATTTCAATGTAATGTCACTGGCTTGAAAAAGTGTTGTTGACATATTAAGAATTATATAATATATTATATTTGAATAAGGGTCCCAAATTGGTGTTTATAAACATGTTTTTTTTAATGAGTTCATTTTCCAAATTGAGTGGGATAGACTAAAGTTTGGTTCTAATGTGATGCTTTCTAGAGGTTTTTGTAACAAAAACAGAAATCCATCGGGTAAAACATCGTGCATTTCAATTGATGTTGATGGTCATGTCTTCGTTTACCTCTAGTAGCGTTGTCAATAATGTTCATCACATAAATATCGTCACACCTAGGACTAAATTCATTCCTTATAGTAACAATTTTGTCGTTGCACCCATATGGCATTGTAGTACCCAGCTGTCTGATCTAGAATTCTTCACTCTGGATCAGAAACGGAATAAGTCATCAGACATGTGGTGAGCTAAATTAGTTAATTGGAATCCCACCCCACCCCAACGGGTAGTCAAAGGGAAAATACGAACTATGAAAATCAAACAGAAATTCACCCAATCAGACTAGAGAGTAATAACTGCATAAAGATACTAAACGAAAAATACACACAGAAGATACCTCTCCAGTGTATGCTTGCAGTTGCAGGATGCGGTTCCTGAAGATAAGACACCAATCCTCTCAACAGCAGATGTCATCAAATACAATAAAAGAAAATAAAGATTTAAGTCACATGTAAAAGAAAATTGCACACAGGTGGTCGCTAAGGCAGGGTTGACTACACCTACAAAATTACCAATGTTGAAAAAAGAAGGGTTACTAAAGAAATTTTTTGTTCAACCGGCTGTGGAAGAGAAAGTTGAACGGTTTATCAGACATTCAACTCGAGAACTAGGCAACAGCATCCAAACATTTGATTTTTCACCCCTTTACCTCAAATCCAGATTCAAAGATCTAAAAATACAAGTTACCAATGTTGAGTAAACATGATGAATTTTGACATGCTGTCTGTACATTTCAAGGAGTAACCTTCCATCAGCAGGATTAGAACCAAAGCAAAGGGAGTCTGAGATTCAAACATCATAAAATAACTATTCAAATTGAAACAAATCGAAATAAAAAGTCAAAATCCATCGGCAGGGACAACTACTATGTGCAATACGTTTTAAAACCTATCCGTTTTTCAGTGCTTTAGAATTTAAACAAATGCAGTTAATTTCTGTAAAATATTATTTAATAAATTACATGTTAGACAAGTCTGACTAATTCAAAGCTTATATCTAGAGACAAAAAATAACGGCTACAGACGATACAATTACATCCATCGGGTCCAGAAAAGAAATGGCAGATACTGTTGTCGTATTTGACCATCTAAGAACAAATATGCTGAAGCTACTGTTGTCGGTATTTGTGCATCTAAGAACAAATATGCTGAAGCTACTGTTGTCGGTATTTGTGCATCTAAGAACAAATATGCTGAAGATACTGTTGTCGGTATTTGCCCATTTAAGAACAAATATACTGAAGCTACTGTTGTCGGTTTTTGTTCATCTAAGAACAAATATACTGGAGATACTGTTGTCGGTACTTGTCCATCTAAGAACAAATATACTGAAGATACTTTTGTCGGTATTTGTCCATCTAAGAACAAATATACTGAAGATACTGTTGTCGGTACTTGTCCATCTAAGAACAAATATACTGAAGATACTGTTGTCGGTACTTGTCCATCTAAGAACAAATATACTGAAGCTACTGTTGTCGGTTTTTGTTCATCTAAGAACAAATATAATGGAGCTATTCTAAGAACAAATGTACTGAAGCTATTGTTGTCTGTACTTGTCCATCTAAGAACAAATATAATGAAGCTAATTTTGTCGCTTCTTGTCCATCTAAGAACAAATATACTGAAGCACTGTTGTCGATTTTTATTCATCTAAGAACAAATCTACTGGAGCTATTCTAAGAACAAATATACTGAAGCTACTGTTGTCGGTACTTGTCCATCTAAGAACAAATATACTGAAGCTACTGTTGTCGGTATTTGTCCATCTAAGAACAAATTTACTGGAGCTATTCTAAGCACAAATATACTGAAGCTACTGTTGTCGGTACTTGTTCATCTAAGAGCAAATATACTGGAACTATTCTAAGAATAAATATCCGAAGCTACTGTTGTCGGTATTTGTCCATCTAAGAACAAATATACTGGAGCTATTCTAAGAATAAATATATTGAAGCTACTGTTGTCGGTATTTGTTCATCTTAGAACAAATTTACTGAAGCTACTGTTGTTGGTACATGTTCATCTAAGAACAAATATACTGGAGCTACTGTTGTCGGTATTTGTCCATATAAGAACAAATATACTGGAGCTATTCTAAGAACAAATATACTGAAGCTACTTTGTCGTATTTGTTCATCTAAGAACAAATATACTGAAGCTACTGTTGTCGGTATGTACTTGTTTATCTAACAACAAATATACTGAAGCTACTGTTGTTGGTACTCTGTTGTCGGTACATGTTTATCTAAGAACAAATTTACTGAAGCTGATGTTACAAAAATGTTGGACTTACTGATTGCTGACGTATTTGCCCATATCGGCATTCGGTCGAAGATTTTCAGCAGACGTTCTGCATTCCAGTACCAGTCTCCTTTGAGGCAGAATTTCTTCAATGGCTTTTTCAACCAAAGACTGGAAACTGTTGGTGGGTTATCTTCAACTCTTTTATCAAAAATTAGCTTGAAATTAAAGACACAATAGACACTAATATGTCTGTTTCGTATTTTTTCTTAATTTCGAAAAGATGTGAGTGTATTTGACCTGCTTATCTCAAATAAGAAGAGACTGTGTATTAGACCAGAGGCTCCACTGAGCCTCCTATGAAACCGCTGTGGAGATTTTAACCAAACTTTGCAGAAATGTTAAGCAGGTGGTCCTTTACCAGATTTATG
>JAULBM010022506.1:0-11314 GCA_032357055.1 Geukensia granosissima | reverse complement strand
TTCTCGTCACTTTCATGCACTGTATCTGCTTCCTCGATCCTTTCTTTATCCATATATAAAGCAAATATGTGGAAATCTTATCAGATATGACAAATTTGTGATGACGATAAACAATTGAAGTATAAATACCTGAAAGAACACCGGAATCGAAATTCCGGAAATAGATGTTTTCATATCGTATGAAAGTTATCGCATGCTTGTTATCGCACGGTTATGCAGCAACTGTATGCAATATAGCAAAAGTAGCTTTTTATCAGAAAAAAAGAACCTTTTATTATACCGTGCAATTATCACTGTATTACTTATAAGTATATGATAATATCTAATATATTTTTTGTTGTTCGTACTAAAAGGTTATCGCCGCGAAGTTGGCATTATCTAGCATCTGATAATTATAATCATTTAAGCCGTATGTGATAAAAGACTTGATGTTATTTAACATGCAACAGCACGACATCACTTCGATTAATGTCTTCTCAACCTTGTCATGTCTCCTCTTTATACCGCATCATTCCACAGATTGATATTCAATGTTCTCCTTAACTTGAATGAAATGTAAATCATTATGAATTTGCTCTGTAAAGTTTACTTCCTCTGATTGTAATTCTATCAAGAAGCACTCATATAATCGAAATCAATAAACAATCCGCCATCATCAGTTTTGTTTGTTATTATTTATTGTTTTTGACATTTTGCTATTAGCTATGTTTACTGAGTTTGTGTTGTATTTGCTGTTTATCATATTATTTAATCGGTTCTTGAGATGCCGGAGATGAACATTTTTTGTGTCGTCGAGTGTGTATAATTTAATAATTTACCACAATCTGTCCGGGAAAAAATTGTGAGCTGGTGATTTAATAGCAATGTAAGTGAAGAAAAAACTTATCTCATTTAACATATTCTTAAGGTTCTATAGACTATAATGAAATTTCAAGGAATCTTCGCGTTTTGTTGCGGATATACAATACATCGATGTTTCCTTCTGATAATCTTATTTATCATTTCGTCATAATACAGAATAATTTCTCTAAAGTTCTAATGAGCTATTGTGTTGGTGTTTGGTTGAATGTCCGGAAAGAAAGAATTATTTACATGACATTCCGAATTTAATGAATAATTAACTTTAGAGAAGCAATATTCCGACTTGAATATCAATTCAACAAATGAAATGCATAATCAAATTCAGTCTTAAATTCATGACCTTTATTTTATACAAGAAAACCAAATTAAATTCTTCTTGAGCTTTAATATTTCATTTTCCCGAACAAATTTCCTTCCCACTATTTCATTTCTTGTAATTTGCTTTATATTGTAAATGATATATAATTGTGTGTTAATTTCATTTTAAATGACTTTTTTGCTAGCAAGTCATACATACGTAGCATTTATAATATTTAACAGGTTAAAAGCCCACAGTCTTGTGAAAAGACGGGTAATTAAACTAGAGGCTAGGGAGGCTGAGCCTGTATCGCTCACCTGCCATTTGGCAAAGAAGTTTCAGAGGAGAAAATTTTTTAATGAATCAGCCAATTAGAAACAAGATTTGTCTAGCAGTCATGTTTTTGTCCCATTTGGATGAGTAAAGAACTTTCCATGGATGCTCTACATCAAATATTAATCAATTTCACCAAGCAGTTTCAGCCAATCAGAAACAAGAATTATCTGTGGCAGCCATGTTTAGTTTCAGATCAAGACAAAATTAGGAAACTTTATAAAGGTACCTACAATGATGCTAAAGTAAAAAAATAATCCATTTGGGCAAGCAATTTTAGAGAAGAAGACATTTAAATGTATCAACCAATCAGAAACACGAATCATCCATGGCGACAATTTTTGTCTGACCCAGACAACATGAGGAAACTTCATAAAGGACACTCCATAGATGCTCCAAATCAAATATTCATCCATGAAGTGGTTTTAGAAAAGATTTTCATATGTATCAGCCAATCATAAACAAGAATCTTCCATGTTTTTGTCCTATCGGGACAAAATTGGGCAACAAAGAACCTTCCATAGATGTCCCCTACCAAATATTATTCCATTTGGCAAAGCGATTTCAGAGGAGAAGATGTTTAATGTATCAGCCAATCAGAAACAAGAATTGTCCAGGGTGGCCATGCTTTTTGTCCGCTCGGTATGAAATGGGGAAACTATATAAAGGACTTTCTAAAGATACTATATACAAAATATTAATCCATTTGGCCAAGCGGTTTTAGAGGAGAAGATTTTTAATGAATCAGCCAATCAGAAAAAAGAATCGTCCATGGCAGCCATGTTTTTTGTCCGATCGGGATGAAATGGGGAAACTTTATAAAGGATCTATAGATGCTCTGGCAGCCATGTTTGTTGACGGATCTGGACGAAATGAGCAATCTTTATAAAGCCTTCCTTAGATGCTCATTATAAAAAATTTATCCATTTGGCCAAGCGGTTTCAGAGGAGAAGATTTTTTAATGTATCAGCCAATCAGAAACAAGAATCGTCCATGGCGGCCATGTTTTATGTCCGATTGGGATGAAATGAGGAAACTTTATAAAGGACCTTCTATAGATGCTATATACAAAATATTAATTCATTTGGCCAAGCGGTTTTAGAGGAGAAGTTTTTTTAATGTATCAGCCAATCAGAAACAAGAATCGTCCATGGCGGCCATGTTTGTTGACTGATCCGAACGAAATGAGCAATCTTTACAAAGTACCTTCCATAGATATTAATCCATTTGGTCAAGCGGTTTCAGAGAAGATTTATATGTATGAGCCAATCAGGAACAAGAACTGTCCATGGCGGCCATGTTTGTTGACGGATCGGGACGAAGTGAGGAAACTTTGTAAAGGACCTTATATAGATGCTTCCTTCAGTTTAGTTCCGTTCGGCCCAGTGGTTTCAGAGAAGATTAAAATGTGAAAAGATAACGGACGGACGACGGACGCAAAGTGATGACAAAACCTCACATGGCCTTTGGCAACCAGTGCAATTACCCAACCGAGGAATCGGGTGGTGAATACTACCGGATTATTAATACCACCAACGCTCTATGTCGTAGAGGGTTTTTGTCGAGGGGATTGAGATGCATTTTTGACTTTCTTTCCTACTTTACCATCCTGTTTTTTACTCACCTGAGAAACTGGGTACTGGATACTACTGGGTCAGGTATGAATAATTTCCAACGCTCCAAAAAAAAAAAAAAAAGCCGAATGGATTATGGCGAGAAATTTTGGTATTTATGGTAAATTAATTGACTGGATGTTGCTTAACGTCCAGCGGCAAATATTTCATACTTATTCACGAAAGCATATTAATGAGTGATGATTAATTAATCCCGCTTTATACTAGACCGACCCGCTGAGACGGATTTTTACCGTGCTAGCTCACGAAAGTAACACTCCGCAGGAAGACATGCCACTTTACCCAGGCACATTATTCTTACTCTGTCTGACCAGTCTTTGTTCTAACTCTTAAATGATGCATGCTTAGCGGAGAAGCAGCAAATACCAATTTTAATGTCTGGTTGGAACCGGTCGGGGATCAAACCCACGACCTGCTGCGCTGGAAGCAACCACGCTAACCATAACACCACCGAGACGGCCTATTCAAAATCTGACACACTGTTAAAACACAGGTGCAGGACGCGTAATAAAAAATATACCTGTGTGTTAAAACGATGCAAACCAGTTGAATTAGGTGCTGAAAAGTACTAGGTCATGTCATGAATAAACCAACGCTCGACAAAAGCTTTGTCGTGGGGAATTTTCAGGGGAATTATAAGGCATGTTTTGTAAACTTGGCCATTCCGTAAACACAAAGCGATGCATTAACTCACTTGAGGAATCGGATGGTGGATGGCGTTGGGTCATATGGTGAAGACTAGTTCTCACTGCTCGATAACAGCATTGCCGTATGGAGTTTTTTTTTAAAGCAATAGGTTAGGTGACACTTTGGGCTTTTTCCATCTTTACATCATAAAATCGGAAAGTATTTTTGCAGCGAACAACACTGGGTCAAATCATGAAAATCAGAAACTCCGATGAAATCTTTGCGGTAGGGGGATTGTAAGGAACAAGGATGTATGATAAGAGCCGAATTTAGCTTCATTTTTTTAATGCAAATGAAACAATCAGCTTCGAATGTTCGTATATATGAATTTTAAACTAAAAGCAAATACTGTTTGACGTCATTAAATGTGAAACTGCGCCTCAACTGTTATCAAATTTTGATTTAATTATTAAAAACTTGGCATTTTTAGATATTTTTTATGTATTTTTACCATAAACAAAACATGAAAAAATATCTTGCGCTCTAAATCTTTTCTACCGAATATAGTCCAAAAATATCTGTTTTTGTACTTTATTGACTGCAAATGTAGAAAATAGTTTGAGCTGGGAGCGCATACTGAAGGACTCCTTTGTGGTAAAATCCTTTCTAACAAGCTATGTTTATGCTTTTATTTGTTCCATGCTACTTCACTTCGGACACTTTGAAATTTCGGAAAAATTTTGGGCCAAAGAACTGGCCTTGTCATACCTCGCCCTTTCGAATTTCCTCACGTGTGGCAAGATATTAACAGAAAAAAGTGCTTAGATCAGGCCAGTAACACAACCTACGCTAGATTAAGCGTTGCCTATGGAATTGTCTGTGGATGAGAGGGAAAGACGACTTTTTGTTACCTTTTTCAACTTTATATCCTGTTCTAAAAACGGTGCATTTACCCACCTAAGGAATCGGGTAATGGATAGCTCTGGGTGGTGGATATGTACTGTGTCACGTCATTTATACTACCAACGCCCTTAATAAAAGCTTTTCTGGTAGGATACATTTTTGGACTTTTCCAATTTTAACATCCTGCTTCACGTATCAGAGAACGGTGCATTTACACAACGGAGAAATCGGGTGGTGGATAGCACTGTGGCATTAATTATGAATACCAACCATGCCGTAAAGAGTTTTCTGTGGTAATTTGGAGGCATTCAGCAGACAATTCAATTAAAAAAAATTGCCATACTCTGGGACTAAAAAACACAATTGTGCAATTTTAGTCCCAGCCATACTCTACAAAATGATGCCAACATTTTCACCCACTTTTTGACCACTTATCTTGAAAATGGTAAGAGATAGATAAAAATAATCCGTTGACATACTCAACCGACCGCTTGCAATGAGACGAATCAAAGAAAAAAAACCCAAAAATCAAATGAAAAATCAAAATTTCTCATTGCCCGCTAAACGCATTTTTAGTCCCTTTAACCACTTTTCTTTATAAAAACGGTCACTGCTACAAGAACTGCTTTCAGTAATATTTTTTCTCCTTCTAACAATGAGATTTAATACAAACCCCATTCAAATCAGATGAATAATAAATAAGTTCAAAATTTCAAGATCGGCCAAAATGCATCACTTTGCAACTTTGACCGAAATCATTTGGAAAAAGGTAGGAGATAGCAAAAAAGCACTCATTGAGAGGAATCTTGTAAAAAACATCCCATCAACACAATTTTTTTTTATAAAGTGACATTTTTGAGCACTTTAAATCCTTTCATCAAAATCGGATGACAAATAAAAAAGATTGGAAAATTGAGGGTGGCAAATTATCCACCTCCCCATGTAATTCAAATATAATAAGAGTTAGAAATGGTGAGTGGAGTCTATTAGATAGTTTTGTTTTTTGGCAAGGAAATCAATGGAAAAAAGCTAATCAAGATTGGATGTAAATTTTTAAAAAATTCTGGAAAAAAACATTTAAAACTGCTTTTGGCCCCACATAAAAAACAGGAAAGTTAGAACCCCCAAAATCAATCCCACAGCATATCTCATATTTGGGATCAATGTGTTAAATATCAAAAGATAAGCTAAAGAAAGCTCTGAGTCCACAGACAGGAGACGCTTATATGCAGACACCGACATTGCCATAACATAACATAATACAGCTACAAATGTTGGGTGGTTAGATAAAAACCCCAAGAATTAAAATACTCATCTCCTGGAAAATCACTTTTTTCAATCCTTTTTCTGCTTTTATACGAAAAAGGTAAATGCTTTAAAAAAATGCTTGGAATAACTTTTGTTAAATTATTCAAAAGGGAACATCATCAAAATCAAAATTAGGGCATGGCTCTACAGGTGGGCCATGGCACATGTGGCTCATTCAATTGACTTTGTCATGGTGAATACAAAGTAAAAAACAAAAATGATCAAAGTGATAACTTACATTCGAATATAATAAAAATAATATTTATTATTATTATATCAAATGTATGTTATCATTTTCATAAATTATTCATTCATTCAAATATAATAATATTATAATAAAATTGAATCAAAACCCCCCAAATCAATTATAAACTTCATCTAGTACCAAAAATCTGATAATGTTGTAAAATATTAAAATAATTGATAACCAGAATAAAAGTTATTGTACGGAAACGAACATGTTTATAGATGCTGATGACAACAGCTTCATACCAGAATATGACCACAATTTTTGTTGGTTGTATAAAAAGTTCAAAATTGGAAGCTTAGCAAATATGCATTATTTTGTATATTGACCTAAATATCTCCAAAACACTAAGATATAGCACAAAACTGAAAGCACTCACTAAGACATTTGACATTTGTTGATTTTTTATCCCAAGTTTGACATTCTGTGAACAGAAAAATTCATTTATTGACAGAAATATTAATGTCACAAAATTACACAAATAATAATATAGTTGCATTGCAAGCTGTCTTCTTTTTCCTCACAATTATTGACAACAATATTGCAGCATGAAATCTTGGAAGGTACTGTGTTTGATGACATCTTGTGTTCATTAACATGTTTTATGATTTGGAATTACATCCTAAGCATGGTGTCAGAAACTGTGTGCATTCCTTTATGATATCGTCATTAAGCATGAGTTTTTGTACAGTACTCTTATAGTTGTTAAGGTAATCCGATTGGATTAGTTGAGGATTTTTTGTAGTATGATTTTAACACCTTTTATTTGCTTTGATTTTGCCTTTGGCCTAAATGTGATGGAGAGTTTGGATCCAGCGTAATGTTTAACCAGTCAGTACCTGTGGGCATTGCATTGTCTTTGTGCCATTTTTAATCAAATTTCATAGTTAGGACTCTTGTTGTGATTGGTTTTTCTCTGCAAAATATAAACTTATGTAGTCTTATACTTGTGTTTGCGTGTCTGCTTCACTGTGGACTATTCCTCTATTTGTCTTCACATTGTCCGTCTTGTGCTAAATCTTGAAGTCAGACTTTTGCTGGAAGTGTTTACAGCAATGCAATGTAATGCCATGTTATTTTTTCTCGGGATGGGTTGATATTCTTACTCCCATTTGTATACTAATGTTAAACATGTCTCGGTTTGAGGTGAAGGGTCTGCATCAGCAAAGATATGTTTAACCCTGCCAAATGTATCATGTGCTTGTCCCAAGTCAAGTGTCTAAATATACAGCATTGAAGCAAGATTTTCTTAATTTTATGTTTTATTTGTTTGTACTAATGTAGAGCTTATTTCAAGGAGTGGAATTCCTCCCTTGTTAGGGAGGACTTCAGATTCATTTCTTTTAAAGATATAGAGTATGGTCTACTTGGCATTTACCCATTATCGTCAAAAAGTTGGGAGAGGGGGTTTTCTTGCTAAAAACATGTCAAGTTCTTATATCTTGCAATCTTTTTTTGTCTCTTCAACACCTTTTATCAGTATATACAAAATGGTAAATGCTTCTGTTATCTTGGTGCAGTTCTCAACAGGTAGCCTATTGAAAAAAATAATGTAAATTGGTTATAAATACACACAATTTTCTATCTTATGACATTGCCACTTTATAAATCATATTGAAAAGAAAGAATATGGAATATATGTCAGAAAGCCACAATCCACATCTTTCCTTTGTTGTTTACTCATTAAGATGTTGCCTCTTGCTCACTTGATTTCCGTGGGCCACAAAACAAGTTCTCAAAAACAATAGTGCCCTGCATTTCTTTCTTTTATCAAACAGACTATAGACAAAATGGAAAAACAACAATTAAAAATACCTTAATTAATAAACTGTATTTAAAAATGGCAGTATGATTATAATTGCAATTATGAGTAGTATCAAAGTGATGTCAGCCGTCTACCAATAACCAGTAAGATCTTCCAGAAGGAAAGACAACCTATGACAGGGGCAGCTGGCACTTCCTAACTCTAACTTATGAGCTAAAATTATGATCTTCCTATAAGTAAACATCAAAATGCCTATGTTTTTCTCTTATAAAGTGTGGGCTTTAATATAAAAAACATATATTAGTTCAAACTGTATCATTTCATGTATTTCTGAAATACATCATTATATTGTTCCATTTTTATTAAAAAATTATCACTGTATATACATTATGAAATTTATTAGAATTTTTTAGGTAACCGAAAATGATAGAACCCTAGTTTTGGCAAAAAGACCAAAAAAAATCCCATGTAGTATGCTTTCTTTGCATTCATTTATTTGAAGAATCAATGATATGCATATTAAAGGGGAAAAATCATTGACACTGAAGAGAGATGGTGGAAAATGGTAAGATATTTTTATGTTGAAAACTGTCTGATTGGTTCATCAAATTCCATTCAGTAGTTTTTGAG
Organism: Geukensia granosissima; assembly: GCA_032357055.1. Classification (NCBI taxonomy): domain Eukaryota; kingdom Metazoa; phylum Mollusca; class Bivalvia; order Mytilida; family Mytilidae; genus Geukensia; species Geukensia granosissima. Next base: position 2,708 of record JAULBM010022506.1, on the reverse strand, counting down.
GAGTAGCAGATGGGATGTTGGAACCCCCTTAAGATATCTGGCATAGTCCATGTTTTGCTATGGGAAACTTCATAATCACTCAGATCTTAATCTAAAATAAAGGGTGCACAATGGTGTCGGGTGAAAAAGGAGTCCTGAAAGTTTCATCAAATTCCATTCAGTAGTTTTCAAACAGTTGCAGAGGAAAGGTTGGAATTTACTTAAGAATGGTAAACAAACAGACAACACTGGTAGTTTTACTTTATATCTGCCTGGTTTCCATAGCTGTGGGAAAAATAATTAAACTGCTATATTAATGAAAATGTCAACTTAGTATTGAGTCTTCCCTGGAAGACATGTGTCACCTGCTTTCTATTTGTCTAGGAGGCAAACACTGAAGGCAATAAGTTTGGTTAATTTCTGATGAATGGTTAAGGAGAAGTAGCAGACTAGAACTTACTATAGCCCCTCTTTTCAGCATAATTCAAGTCAAAATTGCAGTAAGAATTTACAGCATTGAATTCCTGGGAATATAAAATAGGAGGTGCAATACTACATCCTTGATAAAGAGTATCTGAAAATTTCAATTTAATAAGTGGTTAAAGGGAAGTAGCAGATAAGAAATAGTACTTGCCTTTTTCTCACTGCATTTTAAAAGTCAAAAGTGCAGCCAAAAATATTGATTTTCTGGAAAATTTAAATAGGAGGTGCAGTACTACCTTTATTGATAAAGATTCTCTTAAAATTTGGTTCATTTTTGTTGAATGGTTAAGAAGCAGTAGCAGATTAATAATTGTTGCCCCCACCCCTTTTCAGCATACTGCAAGTCAAATTTGCACAAAGAATTTACTGGACTGAATTCCTGGGAAAATATAAAATAGAAGGTACATTACTATTCATTGATAAAGAATCTGTGAAAGTTTTTTTAAAGGACGAGGGTTGTTTAGGACCATTTTTGGCCCAAAAATTTGGATAAAAATGAAAATTGGATAATATCTTTTATTTTATATTTTTTGCATTGAATAATGTCTATAAAAAGAAAATCCAACAGAATTTTAAGTTTAAGTAGTACTACAATAGTCACATGACACATAGAAAATGCTTTCAATGTGAAAAATACTAAGAAATTAATTAATTTGATGCAATATTTGATACTATTTTGTCATTTTAATATAGATCTCACAAAAATATCACAACCAAACTTTGCACAATTAAAGATCTATCAAGTACAAATGTTTGGTTCAAATATCTTCGTGATGTTTTTGTGCGATCATATTTATTTTGAACAAAACACCAGCAAAAACTGAGTATTTTTACCGAAAGTGTTATATTCTCCTCAAAATAGTCAAATATAACCTTTCATTTTGTCGAAATGACGAAAAAAAAAAATACAAGAAAAAGTAATGAATTATTTAAAAAACGATTATTAAACAACATTATCAAAACAATTTATTATTGTGTAACAAAATCTAAAATTTGGGCCAAATATGGGGATTAACGTACCTACTCCTTTCTCTGAAGTCTCTCAGGCGTGCTACCTTTCGGAAGTGTGCAGAGTGAAGAGATTATCAGCATAGAGTTTAATTAATATTGAATATGCGAATTCCTACTTTGATAAATTTCCTGGAAGCCTCAAAGACCTGTTAACTTTTGAAAAAAGTACTTTGCAACAATAGACAAATGGAGTCAGAAAATGAATATATGAGAAATTGCAATTTCAAAAGTAAAGATGCAGATATATGGACAATCAAGGAATTCAAAGATACCAAAGGGACAGATGTAAATTGTTAAGTCAGAAGACAGACAAGACAATAGCAAACAAAATGAAACGCACCTTAAGCAGTAATTCTATCTGCAGGCGGAGAAACCGAACACCTATTTCTATAGCCAGGCCGCCATACGGGGGAAATTATATGAAAATGTTGAACCCACTTTAGAAAGTACTGAACATGAAAATGTTCTGCTGAATATTATATTCTTTTACTTTGTTTAGATCTCGGACTTTCTATGTTTTGGTTCTAATGCTACTGATGAGAAATTACTCCTTGAAATAAAAATAAAACATAAAAAATATCACCAATTTTATTCAACATTAGTTGACTTGTTTTATAAAAAAGTACTGGAGCTAAAATTAATACTAATGAACATAATACTGAAAGCATCGAACATATTTAATAGTCGGGATGTAAACCATCCCTGTGAGTAGCCGGGATTAGGAAATTGGTTGCTCGATATCTCTGCCAGGAGGTAAAACATCCTGTAGAGGGGCATCCGGTGGTTGGGCGGGATGTATAAATTTTGTGGACAATTAAGGACAATCAAGGAATCTTGACTGGTGATAAAATATGTGATATGATGCTTGAGTCATGATGGTCACTTACAACTTGTGGATATCTATCGCTGCTAAAGACGTTATCTTAATACTGCAATGCACTATTTTTCAAGAAGAATGGAATGTAATATCCCGTTTATGATATTAGAACATTCAACAATATATTTCATTCGTCTTTTGAATCGTGTCTTGAATCAATTGACTATTCAATTGACTTGCCTTTGTCCAACTTGATCAGTCAGCTGGAGCACCTGAACTCACCCTGGTTTTTGTAGGGTTCGTGTTACTCCAGCATTAGTTTTCAGTGTAGTATTGTGTGCTCTATGCTTGTCTTTCGTTTCATTTCGTTGGCCATGGTCTTGTCTGTCTTCCGACTTAACGATTTCTGTCTGCCCCT
>JAULBM010022495.1:0-11315 GCA_032357055.1 Geukensia granosissima | reverse complement strand
TAACGTTGCTTGTAAGGACACTTATGGAGCTTTGGAATCCAGTAAAGTAAAGGAAGATCGAATTCCTCCTTTTTAGTCCATTCTTACGAATTTAATGAAGACACTTAAATTTTTACTTACAAAGCAATCTTTATCTTGTTTATTAAACAACAAGCATATGTGTTGGAGGCATAATGATTAAATTATTGTAGGAATGCAAAATAATTTTAATGAACAATTGAAAAATATTTCAGAACATTCACAAGGTGATAATGTTTCATTAAAACTTACCTGTGAAAATCCTGATCCAACAACAAGTAGTTCAACATCAGTTGGTAGTGCTTCACCAACAACGACACATATCTCAACGACATTGCAATCTACCCAAGAAACATATATATCATCCACAATGGATGAAACAAATGACACTCCAGATATTCGAACACAGCAAACACCATTGTCGATAAATTCTGCTACCACAGAAGGTCAAACATCCACAGACTTGAAAAAAGGTTAGTTTTTACACAGATGCGATGAATCCATGTTTTTCTCATACCATGAGATATTCATATTGTTGTCTAGATTAACAGATATTTACAGTAGACAAATACAGTTGTTTTTAAAACTGTTTTGAAATATTTATACACACTTTAATGATTTATATTGTTAATCATTGTCTTTTTACCAATAAGTTGTTATATAGCATAAAAACCCCATGGGTATGAACTCACACGCAGGATCCTATCAGTTGTCTCTTCATACAGCCAACGCTGCATTACATGATTTTGTTCACAATAAACAGCCGTTTACAGGATTGTTCAATTTGGTCACCTAAATTCAAATTTCCTGAAACGAAAGAATTTGAAACATTGTTTATAAAAAAAATAATTAGATAAATTTCATAACAGATTTTCCGATGAAACTAAAACATTTTTAAATAATTACCATCGCCTTTTGCCTAATGAATCAAACAGATGATAAACAATGGTTATTATATTTTAATCATTAAATAGAGCAAATGGTTTCAATCCGAATTTATATTAATATTAAACAAAATTATACATTCTTGATATGAGGCCGACATAATGATTTGAACTCTTTTTTATTTATATTTTGAGGATGTTATACAGACTTATTTGTCAAGCCCGTAGCATGTATCCATAAAAACCAATGTCGTAAGTCTAATAAAATAATTTAAACGTATTACGAAACTAGTGTTTTTAATTACCGTTTCATATGAACAAGGTCTGGAAGTTCCCTGATCCTGTAATGGTCCAAGATAACAACGAGGGTCATAACAGCATTCGATGTCCATTATCACAGATCTTGGGTATAAAACAGGGGTATTTTGAAAACCCCTATTCAATAGTACTAACGTAATAACAATTAAAATGAATACTCATACTATACTCTATGTCAGGCTTTTGTGGAGTGTGATTTTCGAGCTATATTTAATCATATGTACGTTTTTGCCATGTGTTTATTTTTAATCAAAAGAAAGAATTATCCCACAGTTAACCGTCCATGTTTTACGCTATGCAATAAAGTTTTATATACTATTATCTGCCCTTAAATTTCTCTACGGATATTTAATATTGAGGGTAGGCCATCTTCGTTTTTGGCGGGCGTGCTTAAGTTTACCTAGATAGGTAATTTTAAAAAATGCACACATTTCTTTTGTTTGGACCTTTTCTTGCGATTTATATAAGAAGAATAACTTTTAAATTTTTATTCAGGTGCGCCTCAAACCATTTTCCATGTTATCTAACCCTAGTTTTATTACTTAATTATTACGCAGCGTTGATAATGTGTAACCCAGGTCTCGCGCTAGCGCATGCAACAAAAAACTTCCGCCAAACAAATGGCTGATTTTACAACGTTAAATCCCTGTAGAGAATTAAATCTCGGCGTAGCTTTAAATACATCGTGATTGCTAAAAAGTATTATTGCAAGTTGCTTGCACTTTTTTCAATCTACAAAATAAGCACGATTTTATAAGAATAATTTTTTTTTCATAACCTTTTAAACCGTTTCAACAAACTCTGACATAGAGTTTAGTGTTAATTCGTTTTGTGTACATTGAACGATTGTATAGGAAATGGCAGCCCCAGTGCTGTAATGGCTAGCGTGCTAGCGTCGGGTGCGGAATTCGCGTGTTCGATTCCCAGCCGGGTCAGACCAAAGACATTAAAATTGATATTTGCTGCTTCGCCGCTAAACACGCATCATTTAGAGGTAAGAGCAAAGACTAATTGGCAGAATAATGCGTCTGGGTGAAGTAACACGTCTTCTTGTGGACTGTTGCTTTCGTGAACTTGCACGTTAAAAATCCGGTTCAGCGTGTCGGTCTAGTACAAAGCAAGGTTCATTCATCATCATTAATTTGCTCTCGTCCTAAATATGCATGAAATATTTGCTTCTGTACTTTAATCCCCATTCAATCAACCAATCAATCAATCTATATATGAATTAATTTAAAATCCATTGAAAAATATTACATAATCATAAAGTAAACAACGGCTAACTAATCTCATTACACTTTTACAGACAACAAGCTCTACATAATAATTGGTGCCTGTGGTGGATTTGTCATAATATTGGTTACAACGATAACAACCATTCTATGCAAAAGGTACATAAACCCGTAATTTAACATTGTCAAATTGTTTTCATTTTAAATCATTTAGAGATGCTTAGATTTGGTTTGATAATAGGTCCAGTGTAGAATACCCATTTGAGATATCAAAAGTGCATAGTCGAAAGAGACAAGACAAATTTGAAACAAACTAAAAGATAAAACGAAAAAAAGGAGCAAAACAGTTGAATTAATTAAGAAATTTAATTAATTTTATTTTTTAATAACTGTTTTGAGGAATTTTAATTAAGGAATTAAAAAAGCATATTATATTATATCTGAATACTAGCACGCCAAATGAAAAATATTACTTCTTCTGACAACCATAACATGAATAACAAAGGATATTGTTCCATGTAATACTCCATCAAAGTCTGATTAGCTGAATAAAGCAACGCACTCAAAAGCAAAAATACCACTCCTCAAAATATCCTTTGTTATTCATGTTATGGTTGTCAGTCTATTTTAGAAGTAATATTTTTCATCAAAGTGTTAGGCAATAATACAAATTAATCGCGTCAGCAATAGTAGAATGAAATCTAGAAAAACTAGATGGAACGAAGGAAATATATCATGTTTGTTAGTAGTATTTTCACAAATTTCCTTCGAGCCTTTATATTTTAGCAAATACCCAAACATGGTGTGCTTTAAAAATATCCAATTTCATAGGTGTGGAAAATGATTCTGTATGACGTAATGATTAGGTTTAACTTTCGTTCTTGTAGAAATTTGTATTGTTTTACATATATGAATTTTGGTGGTGTATTGCATACGATTTCTCGTTCAAATACAAAAGTCCGCCTAAGCATAATTTTTTTCTGGAGACGATTAGTAATTATTATGATCAAAATCCTAATTGTTTAATCATACAAGTTACGTATGCAATGATCCTGGAATTCTTCAGGCACTCCCACACTTAAATCACCTGTCAACATTTTTGTATTAGAACATGGAGAACGAAAATCAGCTACACAGTACACACTTTGATCGGTGTCTGGCCTATGCCTTGTTCGCGTTTGTCAATATCCAGCGATGAAATGTTAAATAAAAACCACATAATGCGCGGTAAAATAATAGCGTAGAGTTACATATAACAATGCAGGCAAAATGTCCGACAATTCAACTTCGTAAGCCAACTTTCGAACATTTGCATAGCCTAGAGATATGTGGAAAATGGTTAAAGTGGCTTTCATTTCATATTCAAATGTTGTTTAGGATATGGATTTTTTTTAAACTATGATTTCAACATTGATATTTTGAGAACATGGTTGTATTGGCTAGGGATATTCCGATATCACCAACAATGTTGAAAACATACACAAAAATTACACATTTTTGTACAGTATAATTCATCAACTTATCAGACAATGATTAACCCATCTAAGTAATTTATGCATATAGCATATCAAAATTCACCATACTTCTGTCACATTGGAAACATTTATTTATCATTACTATTGTACTTTAGGCTATTTATATATGATAGTGTTTGTAATAAAGTAAATATTAAAATTTTCAGAAAAACATCGATTTCAAAGAAGAACAAAAGCGCATCAAACAGATTAAAAAATGACAATAGAGAATCTGACTTTGTTGAAGACGGATTGAAAGACAATGTGTTATATGTTTCGGCAGAGGAAGACGTACATCTAGCTCCAAACAACAGCTCGAAGAACTATAATGGGAATTATAGCGTGGTAGATCTTAATGGTCTCTTAAGTGACTTAACATATAGCAGTGTGCGTGGGGAACCTAAATTTTTACTTGAATCGACAAAAGAAAGTAATCTAGGATATGTTAGTGATAAAGAGGCTAGAATCACAAAACAGGAAAAACCTCCAGGTGATGTATATGCTGTTGTTGACAAAAGCAGTAAAGTTTGTAAGAATAATTCTCCAGAAACTGGCATTAAAACAGCTCCTGTTGAACAAACATACGCAGTGGTTGATAATCGAAGAAACAACAATAAATTAACTCTAAGCATTTGATATATAGTGTCATGTGGTATTTTCGTTTTCTGAAATTATTTTGATACTAACAAATATAATTTGAAAGATATATTACCTCAGTTAATCCAAGTAACTGTTTAAGATTTTAAAATTATAAACTTAGTAAAATAATGATAATAACTGCAATGTATAATTTATCCTTTATCGTTAACATTACAAATACGTAATATATTGTTCTGTTTGATAGTGTATAAGGGAGATTTACCCTTTTTCATCGTACAAAAATACTCGATATTTTGCTTGAGAAAGATAGGAAATTATATTCGCCATATGTTAATAAAAACATGACAACTTCTTAGCATGTCCTTTAATTTAAAGAAATAAAAATATTGTAATCTCAGAAACGACCCTTGAAATGTTTTGTAATTTGAAAACAAAAACGTCGGTTTCCATTTTTCGTCTTATTTCTCAAAAGCCTGTACTATTTTTATTGCAACACGTTTTCTGCTGATTCTAAAAATGCCACATGCAAGATAGTTAAGTTTTTATGGCCGACGATTTTGCTACGATAAGTGGATGTGCGATTTATTTGGCTATAGGCATTTAAATGAGAACTAATTGTACTCTTTTTCTTGTCGAAATATTTCTTGATTCGTATGAATTTTATATAACACAGTAATTTTTTAAAAAGAGAGATGGTTTGATCATTGGGTTTCACGCTCCGCTATATACAGGACATGGAAAATATAATTGCGCTAGGACAATTTTAAATTTTGTGACTACATGTATGATGGTACTATTCTAAATCAGAATATTACAGAAACTGAATGTTTGACATCATACCTTGATTTACTGCTAGAAAATTGGATTGGGAAAAATCTCGAGAACATGAACAAGACGTCATATGACACGTACTGTAAATAATACAGTTATTTAATAGATAGAGTATTGAATATATGCCTGAAAGACTTATTCCACAACTTTTCTGGATTTACCCACACCAAACGCGCCAGGAGCGAAAAGCAGGAATATGTGTTCGTGTCTTCATTCACTAGATTCCCGTGGGGCATGACATAAGTAACGATTTTTCTACTCTTTATACCACTTTACCACATAAGCTTATTCAGGAGAAGTTTTCAATTGGTCACTCCAAATACATAATTCTGCAATGATTAATATACTTTTAGCAACAAATCTTATAAAAAATATACATGTTAGACAAAATCTGACATGATGACAATAATCGAATTTCTTTTTGATGATTTGGCAACAAGGTCTATCGCTGGGTATATGCTGGATACCAATTGGCACAAACTGTGCTCCTCTCATTGCAGATTAAGTTTTATATTGTAAGTAATCACAGTGTATGGCAGAAATAAAAAAAAAACCTTCAAAAGATGATTTAATAGACATGTTTAATAATATTTTAAGATATTTTAATAATGTTTTAGCTTTAACTAATCTAGAGCTTAAACAATTTGCACAAAAAAAAATCGAAGATACCAAAGGGGCAGACAGAAATCGTTAAGTCGGAAGACAGACAAGACCACGGCAAACAAAATGAAACGAAAGACAAACTTAGAACACTACACTGAAAACTAAAGCTGAAGTAAGGCCAAGTTGTGTTTTTCTTTGTTTGTCGTCCGCGTGCGGGTAATTTAGGTAAAGCCTTCTGATTCATTTTATTTGAAATTCCAAAAGAAGACAAAACTGACCGATATCCATGGGAGAGATGAGAAGTGTTAGTGCAAAGAGACAAGACAAAATTGAAACAAACTAAAATATAAAACTAGCAAAAAAATAACAAAAGCTTCCACAAAAGTTGAAATATAAACAAGACAATATAGAAATAGGAGATGTGACATGATTGTCCAAGTGACAGTAGAATGATTGTTTCATAAACCAACAGTATCAATATACAGATACAGATACGACCGCCTCTAACCTATCGTCAAACCGGTCGTGCAAAGCAGTCATGAGAACTGTTATAAGTTAACTTAGATCAGACGTAGGGTGGTCTTAGAGCTGTCATAGAACAGTTCTTGTCCCTCTGTATAGCATTTTTTTTCCAGAAGTGCTCCTGTCGAGAATAAGAATTAGAACAGTCTGGAATATATATTTAATAAATGACCGCTTTAAAGCGATCTCTTCATAGAGCATTGATTTGCTATGATGGACGTTTATACCGCCAATTACTTCAACTATAGTACAATTCGCACGTCAATAGTCTGTGTTTGTAAATATGCCGCCTGCTAAAATTAAATAGACTAACTCCTTACACAAGACAAAGATTTATTTTTAAAAAGGTGGAAATACATTTATACAAATATTATATTATATATTATAAAATCAAAAGAAGTTGTGAAAGGATTTTGTGGTAAAATTGGATTGTGTATTTATCTTTCGGATTTAGAAGTACAAATGTACATGCTTTAACAAAATGTCTATATCGTAAAGATTTACACTATATATGTTTTCAAAACATCCAATAAAAGTTAGTTGAAATATTTTATAAATCATGCATTTGAATACCAAACTATCCTTTAAGGTCAAAAGGACAATTTGTTTATGCAAAACAGCAAAATTTTCTACTAACTTTAATGTTTGAAAGTTGCGATATAATAAAATCCTTGAATTGGATACATATCCATTTCACAGAAGACAATGGATATCTTCCGACTGTTATACTACAAATCCGTTCCTTTACCGGTTGTGACTAACATCGATTGTGACTATACACCGGCTTTGACTTCTGAGTAACACGACGGGTGCAACTAGTGGAACAGGATTTGCTTACCCTTCCGGAGCACCAGAACTGACCCTGGTTTTTGTAGGGTTTGTGTTACTCCAGCTTTAGTTTTCACTAGAGTGTTGTGTTTTCTATGTTTGTCTTTCGTTTAATTTTGATGGCCATGGTCTTGTCTGTCTTCCGACTTAACGATTTCTGTCTGCCCCTTTGGTATCTTCGAATTCCTTATAATAGCTGGTCAATCTTTCGCTTTCCCATTATATACATCTTGAATATTCTTTCATTTTTGATATACATTTGTATTTCTGTAGATCTCTTTGTTTGTTGCTAAACGTCCATTGGGAAATATTTCATGCATTTTCAGAATTTCAACAATAATAAAAAATATGAAAATGTGGATGAGGTGGGATGCAACAGGGTAACGGATCTTGACTGCCACTGGAAAGGTAGGGACGAAAATTTAGCATTTTGTAGCGGCATTAGCCTTTTCTTTTTCGAAATCTTCAAAAAGGATTTTTTACGTGCATTGAGTGTGGCATTTGCCCCTAACGCAAGGCCCTCCCCTATCCGCCACCTGGGGATCGCTTTGTGGGTCAAGCCCTGGAAACCTCTCCGGTGCCCAGTTTACCAGGTTTAAAATAGTACAACATGGTTGCTCAGTTAATGCCTTATTATTAAAGTCGGGTTTCTTTTAAAAAAGCCTTTTTTTTGCACAATGAGATTTATGGCGCCTTACACTTTACATGATTTAAGTGTTCAGTCTTTAACTGTTTTGTTATACTTGAGGGACTTTTCCACTATCAATGAGCAATTCATTTTGTTCCAGACGAAAATCCTCAAATAACATTGTATTCGATGGTAAAAAACACTTTCTTGATAAAAGAGATTGGCATCAACGACACATCTGGTAACTCGACATATACACCTACTACACTTTCTAAAGAAGGGATACTTATTTACCACAGGTCGGTTCTGTCTTCATTTGGTATTGATACCAAAGAAGACGAGTCTAATCTGGCTTCTTTATTATGGATCCCAAAACTACGCAAGTGTCCATACAGATTAATATAGCTCATCCAGGTGCTCCACTAAGCCTGTGTCCAAATTACTTACAACTATACTATCGACAGTCAAGGAAGGCCTTCAAAAGTGCAGTGAATAAAGCGTACACCACAAAAAGTGTAAATCAAATGTGGTTATAAAAATATAAAGATCTGCTTCAATACCTCAAATCCGATTCATTTTAATTTTGTACAAATATTCAAACGTTTAACTATTCTACCCTTTTTACCATGATTCCACCTTCACAACTTACAGACCAACTTCAGAAATTGATACATCAGATACATCAACAAAATGAAAATCCAAGATATAAACATTTAGTTTAAGGTAAAAAGATGTCTTAATTTTTAGAGAACACATCGCTTGTGCTACTAAATACAGTAAATGTGATATTCTCAAAATGCTGGACTTTTTGATTGACAATATTTTTGTAGGATTCGGTGGGCGAGTTTTTCAACAGGCCGTATGCATTCCAATGAGAACAAATTGTGCGCCCCTACTAGCCGACTTGTTTTTGTACTTTTTGTACTCGTACGATTCAGAACTCATTCAGCAGACTCCTGCGAAAAAACAAATTCGTCAGATCGTTAATTTTACTTTTCGCTATATCGATGATGTTTTGACATTGAATAATCTCATATGGCGTCTCCCCCAAACCCCATTAATAGCCAAATGTATGAAAAGGAATTCGAAGATACCAAAGGGCAGACAGAAATCGTTAAGTCGGAAGACGGACAAGACCATGTCCAACCAAGTGAAACGATTGATTGTTGATGTTGGTTGTTTAACGTCCAGTGGCAAACATTTCATGCATATTCAGGACGAGAACAATTATCAAAATCGAAAAAGGGTTGGGATGGGACACAACAGGGCAACGGTTTTTGACTGGCACTGGAAAAAGGGAGTGATGGGTAGGGACATAAAATTTAGCCTTTTGTAGCGGCAAAAACCTTTACTCTTTTTCGAAAACTACATAAGAGATCTTTTACGTGCAAGGAGCAAGCACTCTCCAAACACGTCACCCACTGTGGTCCACGGCCAGGCCTTCCGTCTTATAACCTGGCAACCCCCAACGGGAGGGCCTCTCCTATCCACTAATGGAGTTATTCTATCTCGCGTCATTTTCTTAAAATGGTACCTTATTTTACGGGAATAAAGTTTCCTCTTATTATGCACACAAAACCAATATCGATAAATCTTTAGGACGGATTGGCCGTTCTGTTTCTTCGCCTGCGGGTAGAACTACGGCATAAGGAGCATCCGTTGGTTAGGCGGGCTGTACCAATACACAACCATACCGAGAGTAGCCGAGGTTACTCGGTTTCGCTGCTAGGAGGTAAATCCCTCCCTAAACGGGCATCCGTTGGGTGGGTGGGATGTTAAATTCCTAACCCGTCTTAGACGGGAACGTCGACGCCGTGCACTGTGTTGGAAAAATGCAACACTCTTAGCACGTTAAAGATCACCATCGAGGGCGGCCGGGATATAGAAAAAGGCCGTTCGGTTTCTCCGTCTGCAAATAGAACGTCCGTTGGTTGGGCGGAATGTATAACGATAGTAGTCGGAGTTAAAAATTGGTGAACTTTCTATAAGTAAATGCATTTTTCTTATTCTGTGATTAACTTTAAAGAAAAGTCCGGCAGAAATACATAGATTGAATTGTTGATTGATTGATTGTTGTTAAACGTCAAGTGGCAAATGCATATTCAGGACGAGGACAAGTTATCAAACAATAAATCATAAAAGGGGATAGCAGGGGGGTTAGGCCGGGAAATTTAATAGCCACAGGATGCCTAAAATGGGACTGATTCGGTAGGGGCGGTAAATTGAGACTAAGCAACTGGTTACCTACGGACCACTAATTTCGAGTGTTGCAAAGGGATTTTTAACGTGCCGAGAGTGTGGCATTTACCCAACACAGGGCCCGGCGGTAACGTTCCCGTCGAAAACGAGTTGAGAACTTATACATCCCACCCAACCAACGGACGCCCCTTTAGGAAGGATCTACCTTTTGGCGGAGAAACCAAACGGCCTATTTCTAAACCCAAGATGCACTCGGGGCAGATATACAAAGAAAATTTCCGCTAAAAATAAACATAGATGAGAAGTTACCATAACTGTAACGACTAAACCATCAGTCTATATGGTTCTATAAGGTATAGTGGTACAATCATTTATGGTGTGTAACCATGCATTGGTAAAGAATACCATTACTATTCCCATTGTGGTCAATACTTTTTTGTTACATATGTTGGTTTATGGTTAGGTCTTCTGGATAAATGGTTTTTGTAGGTTTCGTGTTACTCCAGCTTAGATTTCAATGCAGTTGTGTGTTTTATGTTTGTCTTTCGTTTCATTTTGTTGGCCATGGTCTTGTCTGTCTTCCGATTTAACGATTTCTGTCTGCCCTTTGGTATCTTCGAATTCCTTGCAATAATGGACAATTAAACGACCATTGCACTCATGTTTGATTTTAAATGGTGGCTCTATTTCCCATGTGAAACCTTTCGGCTTTTGCAGTCATCTTGGTTTGTCTGTGGGGATACCGGGTGCATACCTGTATTTTGGAAGGGGATATCTACGAAACCTTTCAGCAAAGTTTGGTCTTAGGTGTCTCTGTAGTTTTCGCCAGGACAATTTTCAAGGTTTTCCCCTAAAGGGTTCCAAATAACACTCTGGCGGTCATGTTCCTATATAAAGATGACGGAAATATTTTGGTTAGAGACCAGCTAAGAACCACTCCACAAAAATTTGTTTTTAATTGGTTAAGCAAATTCAGAACAGAATAATTCCTTTGATTTTCGATGCTAAAATATCTTTTGCTGTGGTTGCCATCTTGATTAGTCGTTTGGAATGCTGGTTTGTAGTCTGCGATGGAATTACCTGAAAATCATTGCACGCAATTGTTGTTCAAATTAATTAAACCACATTAGAAGAAGCA
>JAULBM010022484.1:0-11315 GCA_032357055.1 Geukensia granosissima | reverse complement strand
ATCGCACAAAAACATCACAACCAAACTTTGCACAATTAAAGATCTATCAAGTACATATGTTTGGTTAAAATATCTTGTGATGTTTTTGTGCGATCATATCTATTTTGAACAAAACACCATCAAAAACTGAGTATTTTTGCAAGAAATGTTAATTTCTTGTCAAAATAGTCAAATATACCCTTTCATTTTGTCGAAATGGCGGAAAGTATACAAGAAAAAGTTATGAATTATTATAAGACGATTATTAAACAGCATTTTCACAACAACTTATTATTAAAATCTAAAATTTGGGCCAAATATGGGGCTTAACGTACCTAGTCCTTTTTTTAATCACTAGAAAAACAGGTCAGTGAGTGCATTGTAATTCCTACTTTAATTTGTTACAATTATGTACAAATTTTCAATAAAAGTCTTTTACAATATACAAAATCAGTCTCTTAGTGGAAATACTAAAATAATCCTTTTAGCGGAACTCATATCTATCTTCACATTGGGATTAAATTATGTATCAATTTCTCTCATACCATTGAGACCATTCTCTCATTACCATTTGATTTCACAAGCAATGATCATTTTATGGTACATATTTCATTTTGAACAGCGTGTGTTTGAATGTTACGTTTTTAAGTCACATTCTTTGAATACTGATCAAGGTTTGTAATTATGTCCGTTAAGACAACATCCTCACCATATGTACAATTGTCATGGTTAAAATATGTATGCAAATATCATTGGACCCAGAATATAATGATGGAGAAAGTTCTTCTTTTACAGTTTTCGTTGAATGCTGAATTGGTTGTTCTATCACTGTGTATGTTATGTTTTCATCGTTCTGAGGATTTGATTGAATAGGATTTATCGCTGGTTCACATACCGTCATTTTTCTCTTTTTATCTACAATAGTATAATAACATGTTAGGCAAGACAATGATTTATATCATAGATATGAAAATGTAAAGATATGGGTTAAATTTCAGTGAGACTCCACTCCAACCACGAGAAAAACAGAGTAAGGTCTTCAAAAGGCCTTCAACAAGGGTGGAATTCCACTCCTTGTGAAAAGCTCAAATCGAACTTTTTTCTGTAAAACAATTTGTCAATTAAAACTTTTCTAGAAATAAATCTCTTTAAATTAGAGGATTTATTGTACATTTTTTTCTTTGTGCTGACAAAAAAATAGTAAAATGAAGACGAATGAGATTCCGTTATTCATTGCCTTTGCTTTCATTTCCTTCCAATACCTTATTATATACATTAAATAATGACAGAAAACATCTTACCATAGTTCATTGTAAAATAAGAATTCTTATTATGTATTAGATGTTTGTTGACATTTTCAAACGAGGAACACTGAAGGCTTGGCATTTTATACATTCTTGTCACTGGATAATCAAAATCTTCCCCTGGAAATGTTGTCAATATCTGTAATAATATGTTTAATTTATTTTATGTGCTCTATTGATACGACTAAGCACTATTACTTGCTGCCAAAACAGGTGTTACATTTTTGAAGTGTAATCTTGTTTTGCAATTTTCATCAATAACTGGTTAAATTTTTTAAAGAAATTGTTTTGTATCACAATCGTTTCTTCTTTGATTGTTCGCATTTGCACTTAAGATGATTTTGACATTGTGCTTAAGGAGGTTCGGATGTCTTCCGCCATCTTGGATCGCAAACTTGTGGTATTGACTTTTTCTATATTTTGCAAATATTATTACACGGAACAATATACTGTTAAGAAATTAAAACTGAATAATCATATTGTAATTCCTTATCTAATGACATATTCCTTTTCCATGCATTCACAGAGGATAAAGAGCTTTTTAACATTTTAGGAATTGAACGTTGGCAGGGGAGGTAACTCCAATGAGAGAATTTTATAAAGGATTGCACTACAGAATTATAGATTTATTAATGTAGCAAGACAACGAGTTTTTCTTTTTCTTTTATGATTATATATGATAAAAGCTATTTTTTCCTATTTTGTTTTAGAATTCTATCGTTTGATGTACTCTTTATCGAGAAAAATGTAGTTTTTCCCTTTATAATCAACAAAAAATAAAGAATTTTGCACTAGCCATTGATTGAAAACGAGTTCGGTGACATAGACATTTTATTGTAATTTTTTGAACAGCACCATAAAGGTTATCTTTTGACAAAGTATAAAAAAATTCTATCGATTTTTATTTAGACCCCTGAACCTCCTTAAGTGTCAGAACTCTGCTTGAAAACTTAATGTTCAAATGATATTTCTGCGATTAAACATATTTCAGAATAGTACAATTTTGGTAAAACACTTGAGCTTCTTATTTTAATAATTGTGGGAACACAAACCGAAATATTTAGAGTAAATGATTAGTTGATTTTTGGTCAAAGGGAGGCAAATCAAAAATCAATAATGGCAAAATCCTCTGCTAGGGTATTAATCACAACATACGTCTGAAAATGATTTGTCTAAAGTTAAATTATATACCCAGCAAATAAAGTCGAAACTTCCATCCATAGCCTGAGTTAATATCATCTGGGAAGACATTTTGTCTGAAAATTCGAATTCGTCGTCCAAAAACGCTAAACATTTATAAGCTGAAAGAAATAAACTGTTGATTAAGATCTTTTTAAAATAATCAAATTATTCGTTATCAATAATATTTCCCTTTTTCGCTTATGTAAAATAATGTATTTTTTCCAATCATTTAATTTTGAACAGAAATAAGTTGTTACACCTACAAAAAAGACCAATAATCTTGATTGTTGATTCATACCGTTGGTCAAATACAACTATTCAAGTCCAATTCTAATATCAAATAAGTTAAAGAGTTAATCAAAGATTTCTATTAATTATTTGTATGAATTGCAATTATTAGTTTTTTTGCAGTAGACTTCCTCGCATGGGGCCAGCTTTGTGCCTGCAATAGCAAAAAAGGGACAAAATGTTTTGACGATAGTCCAGGGGCAGACAAAATTCTTTTGTCAAAAGACCAACAGCAGCAACCCCCCGTTAAAAAGGCGAGAAGCACAATCACTGAACTAACGCATCAACTGAGAAATATGCTTTGCGATGACTTTTGTTACACACGAACAGAAAATTCACATTGGTAAATCAAAAATACTATTTTTTCATTCCATCTACAATGTATATCTTGATATAATGCAGACCTGACAGAATGTATATCTAGATATAATGCAGACCTGATAGTGTCTAAAGTATGCTGAATTCAAAGTTCAACGGGACAAATAAGATCAACATAGTTAACAAATTCTTCTTTATCTGAAAAAGGCATCATCTGAACAGCGGAATGTAAAACTAAAACACTGAAACTTCTTCTCTCCCATTCCTTTATCAGCTACTTTTAGATTAACCGATAAGGAAGATTGGACAATTGGTAGATTTTGAAATGCTGACCGTCTGTTAAAACATAAGTCGACCAACCCAACATTTATAAACATGTAGGCATTAACAAATTAGGCATTTTGCAGATATCAATTACAGATTGGTTGATTAATTTAAAAATGCTTTATGTTTAGCGACAAATGCTTCATGCATATTCAGGACGAGAGCATATTTATGAATTATGAATGAAACGCGTTTTGTTTTAGACTAACACGCTGTGTCGGATCATTAAAGTGATAGCTCAAGAAAAACATCAGGCCGAAGGAAGACATGCCACTTTACCCAGATACATAATTACGTGATTAGCTGAAAAGTAGCACATACCAATTTTAATGTCTTTGGTTTGACCAGAATGGGGATTGAACCCACGACCATCCACACTCGAGGCGAGGACGCTATTACACCCGTGAAACGGTCGTCAATTACTGAGCAATATCGTTAGAACTATATATATAGTATTAGTATAAGGTAACCAAAATATACCTAGGTTTGACATCTCCATTTGATAGAAAATAAAGCATTAACTACTTACTACTTTCCTCCTTCATTCCTGGACAATCGTTTGTAGTTAAAGTAAGATGTGTGTTATAAGTACAGGTACGAGAATTCCAATCCGAAAAATTTCCTGAACATTTATTATTTCCATTCTCAATTGCTTCGAATGGAAGCGTTCCAGAAATTCCACAGGTGGAATCCCACAAACCAGCCTCTCCTAAAAACAGTATATATATATATATATACGCATATGATTAATCAATTATTTAATTGTCAGAGCTGTTAATCATGTAGCTTGATAAAGTTAATTTCGAACAGAACAAAGATTCACTTTTTGGATTCAATTTGGTAAACTTATAATGAGTATAACATGCATCATTCTATTTTTCTTGATCTCTGTCAAAAGTTGACTCAATGAACGCTGGTATACCAAATAAAAAGATAACAATCCAGAAATTTTACAAATTATAGTATGGAAAAGATAAAGACAGTATCTTTCTTACATTCATTTCAGTACCTGAAAGCAAAAAAAGAGTACTCAAGCACAGGAAAGCTTTTAACGACCTCCAGACAGCTTTTTTACAATCCTTTTCAGATCACGACGTAAGTATAAATATAAATCTGTGTACGCTTATTGGCTTTAGTTTACTTTTTTTCTTTCAGGAAACTGTAAACACTAACTCATGTATATCAATTTTAATTTATTGTGTAGAATACTGTTTCTGGGTATTTTGAATACTTTCTTGTATGTTCGTGCAGTTTGTTTCATTCAACAAGAACCGGCTATGGTGATAGTTTTATATATTAAAACAGGTAAAAATGTGTCGATTTTAAACCAGCAAGCTTCTAACCTTCGACACAAAAGAAAAAAAACGGGATGTTCAAATATAATTTTATTCTTACTGCAATCTTATTATATCTCAGATTTTTTTACCAATTCGTAAATAAGCCCAAAAATGCATCCGACTTAAATTCTAGCTTTGGTTTCTCGTTGGTATCTGAATTTTCTTTCTTTGATGCACAGATAAGATCTACACCTTAGGTATACCTCTTTTTCATAACTCAAAATGTTGTTCAAAGTGTATTTTGATATCTTTTTAAATTTTTAAACCACTAGTTTTTACTGCGAAAAAATATTAAAAATATATTTCAATTTCAGATACAAAATAGGTTGGGAAGGAACGTTTGCCCCGCCTAAAAAATAAGACAAATTGCCTTAATTTGTGGAGAAAACTCTTCCAAAAATTCTCCATTTGGCTCAATTTTAACACTTAACACAAAAACCCTGGGTCCGCTATCGTTGTGGGAAAGCTTCATACCGACACATTATATAAGTAATAAACAACCCGCAGCTTGTGATATCTGTATATATGAAAACCCATAACTTACGTAATAAGTTTTTCTTTGAAGAACCCCTATAACGACTTCCTATTTCATCTAAATATGTATCTTTCTTGAAATTACACATCTCTCCATGATTTTTATCTTCTCTAAAACTACGACCTGTAAATTATATTCAACAGAAATATGAGTGATACTTAATAAAGGTAAACATGTATTCATAATTCCTTCGAATGTTTTAATTTAAAAGCAGCAAAAAGTTATGAATTCATTTTGGCCATGGTCTTATCTGTCTTCCGACTAAACGATTTCTGTCTGCCCCTTTGGTATCTTCGAATTCCTTAAACAATCTTTATACCAAATTGTAATTTTTGACTACTATTCTTAAACAGAATGAATCACAGATATACATGTATATTCACAGAAAGTTTAGTAACTGAAAAGTATACGGCAAATAATGCAATCAAGTTCAATTTACTCATTCCTCCTTTACATACCAAGGTCAACAAAAACTGAAGTTAGACTTTTCAAAGTAATCAGTACAGCAGTGATAATTGAATTATCACGGAAAAAGCTTCATTCCTTGGATTGTACATGGTTGATGACATATCCGCCGGATTTGGCCACCTTTTTTGTCTTCTTTAGGCTAATCAGTACTTTATTTTACAATCTAATCAATGTCAACTTTCCAATGCTTAAATCCTAGTGACATTGATAAAAGATTCACCCTTGAAATGCGCATATTGCATACAGTAACCCACATTTATTCATCTTTGGTAAGCATATATCACAATAGAACGATGGGTAAGCTTAGTACTTTCATGTTCGGTTCTGGAATAGGCTACACAAATAACTCCTATTCAAAAATCTAAACAAATTTTATCACATTTAATCTGATTGGATCTAAACATAAAAGCAAAAATCATAGTAAGGTTGACATTGTTTAGGGAAGGGCTACTTATTTTTTTGCTAATATATTTAAATCTATTATAGATTTTCTAACAACATGTATTTGACAAACCATATAAATTCTACGCATTTAAATTGGCTGTCGATACCCTCGGATGCTAACAATCAAACAATATGAATTGTAAAGTTAAAGACTCCTTTGAGAAGTTTATTGCCGAAAGTTTAGACACAAACACTAAAACGTCTGAATAGCAGAGCAATTGGCAACATGCAAACCTTATTTAACAACATGAAAAAAATTGAAAACTATGTATATAGCAAAATATAAATAGGATTGTCCATGAGAGAGCCATCAACCAAATGACAGTCGAAATATGACTTCTACAGGTCCCATTACGGCCTTCAACAATAAATCAGAGCACACCATAACGGAAGCTGTAAAAGGCCCCGAAATACTAAATGTAAAACTAGTCATAAAACACGACAATCGACATAATCTTTTTAAAAATGGTGAACATATTACAATATACATGATAGAGTAAGCATTCTTTCTGATTCTTTAATCAAGTTCACGGTGTGCCAGCAAATCGGCGATTAATTTGGACTACCTCGTGACTTCTCTTTCCACGTTAGTTAAGGCGGGAAAGGTTTTAGCTTTAGACAAACCAATTACGTTTGCCCTCGATATGTAAACGTTTTTACATTGGTATAGAATTTATCAAAATAAAATTTGGGCCTGGGTGGCCGAGTGGTCTAGGTAGTTGATTTTAACTTACCTGCACAGATCACTGTAACCTATCAATACGGCGTGAGTTCGCGCCTGGGTTTGTACCATACAAAAACGGGTTGCGTTTAACTCGCATTGCACGTAATAAGGTTTGTCAGTTACCTGCCGAAGGTCGGTGGTTCTCTCCGGGTACTCCGGCTTCCTCCACCAGTAATAATGTCCGCCGTGATATGACTGAAATATTGTTGAAAGTGGCGTTATACCCCATTTAAACAAACAAACAAACAAACAAATCAAAATAAAATTAGACCTGTGCAGGTTTTTGTGAAGAAGTTATAATTGTTAGAGTTTCTTTTTGCTTTTTAATTTTTTTCTTGTTATATTCAGAATTTCATATTTTTTTTAGTAAACAAAGTGTACCTGCACCATCTTGTTTTGTAGTCAATCCTATTTGTGATAACACTTACCTGTTTAATATTATTATGCGGTCTCTCAAGCTTAATAGATGAAAAGGTCTTTCATTTATACGGTCAAACACCACATCAAAGCACAAAAATTTCAAATTTAAATGTAATCTTACTTTGTGTGGAGTCTGCAAAAAGACAGATACTACATTTAAAAGGTTCGACTTCAGCTCACCTTTTTAATAGTGTATCTGCCTTTTAAAAGACGAACCTCCCGAACAAAGTCAGATAAAATACAATATTCTCGGGAAGAAAGATGACAAAATGTTAAAATGTATTTTCCCTTTTATTTTAAAAATTATAATTAGGTAGTGCATCAACCTACCTAATCTAAACTGCAAAATATTATTATGTGGTCTCTCCAGCTCAATACATGTATATCGAGTTGAGCTGTAATAAAAAAAAATAAATAAAAAAACAAATGAGCAAGAATCTAACACTGGAATTTCTAGACATCTTATTACGTGTCTATGATAACATTTTCTATATTCCTTTCTTTCTAGCAGAAGCTCGTTAGTTTTTTCTTAAAGTTGATCATATCTTCTTCAAACACTTACGTATTAACTCATTAATTCTGGAATGTTTCCTAATAAACAATTATATAACGGTTATTTTACCATTCATATTTATCAAATGTCTTATATCAAAGTTAGAAAAAATTACTTACAAAGATTAAGTGTGGATTGAATAGGAAATTTCACTGCTATTGTCGCATTAATGTTAAAAATATTTAACCATAGGATGATGCACAGATCTGTAGTAAATTTAAGAATTTTACAGCAGATATTATCACAGACCATTTATCAGATATGATTTTTGCAACCCCTTTTACACCTTTACCAAATCTTATTTTTCAAGAAGTTTTATTTATATAATAAAGAGAATTGTATGTCAGCCAAAATTTAATACGAGAAAAATGTAACTAATAGAAAGCGAGCAGAGAAATGTGAAATTGTATTTTGCGCATCAGAAGAGCATTTTTTTGTCACATTTCTATCATAAATAGCTCGCTTCGGTCGAGAATAACTGTTTGAAAATTTTTGTTTATAAATATAATCCATATGTAAGCTTATTGTTGCTTCCCTTGGCGTCTAAGGAAAACTATAACTTGCAATAAATATAAATTTATGTATGCTTACCATCCATTTCTAAAATTAGACACAAGTTTATACAAAAATTCTTCAGGGGCACGTTCCTGAACTAAGAAATATCCAAGATCTGAGAAATACACATGTGTCCGATTTATTCGCACTTTTTCTTCCATATTATTTTCAAAGAGAAGCCAGTTACCACGAACCCACTCACTAAAAGTTATATCCGACCAGAAATTTTCCTTTATGTCTGAAATTAAAAGAAACATTGATTATGTGTAGGTGTCTCCATTATTATTATCTAATTGCACCATACTATTAAACAACTTTTCTTTTTGGACGTAAATACTGTGTTTCTATGAAAAATATGCATGTGTTAGATATTGCGTAGTACTACTTTTCTAAAGCATTACTCAGATCTGTTATTTAAAGGTAAAAATTGTAGATATTCAAGTTCAATGTAGAACACCTTTGCAAAAGTGTATATTCAAAATAGACAAGGCAATCTCTAAAGATAATAAAAGATAAAACAAAAATAAAAAGCAAAAGCTTGAACTTCACGAACTCCTTTACAAAACCAGAGTAGGAACAGATGTTCCGGAATGGCAAAAATCCCCCGTCTAGCGAGACACCGTTGATCCAATGATCTAATCTGGTTAATGACAGTACGAGAAGATTTCAACTCTAGTTGAATAAATGGTAACAAATCCACAATTAGTAGAGATGCACTGATACCATAGGGTTCAACTGATTTATGATGACGACAATAAAATCTAGGAAGGGACGATTTCAGGCTGGAGTGGACGTATTCTTGAGTAATTTCGCGACAACAACAATTAATGCTTTTAAAATATCCTTATACCTGAAACAGGCACGAGAGTATCAAATAAACCGTGAGAAATAAACCCCGTAAGCAGAGGAAGCATGAATTCTGTCACATATATATGTCAATTTACAATAGGAAAGCTGAAATCATTCCGTTTGTCATATATCTTTAAAACAACTCTTGTCTATATCGAGAAATATATCTTTGTTTGAAGCAGTTAGTGTCCTTTATTTCTAGTTTGCTGGGATATAATTGGTCGAGATATTCATTGAATGAAGAATTATTCAAGGACAAAACATCATCATTATAACGAAAAAAATAAATAAACGATCAGACTAATTTCATTTTGTTATTCCGCAGGAATACCCGGATTAATTTTGCTTCATACGAGTACAAATACAAGTATATCAGTCGGGTCCACAATTGTGGCCATAAGAATGCTAAATGTCTGTTGAAAAAATCGCCCGACGTTACAAAAAATTTTGTGAATTAGAATTTCAGCATTTTAAGAATATGACCTTAACTCTATTTGTTACAAGAAGTGCATTCTCCTGCGAAGTAAGATATTCTTTTACCTTGGACGTATAAATTATATCTGGGATTTTATTTCTTTCACACAAATACTAATACATCAATTTCATAAATATGTATTTTATTATTTTTCAGTCTTACGGACTGCGATGTACTCTATAAACCGGTATTTCGAAGGAAGCACGAAAGGAATGGATGCTGCAAAGTTCAATTTACATTTATGATCTCTGATTGCATCAGCTACTTTTTATGAATTAATCCCAAGTGTTATTTTTGCAATCGTTGTTTCGACTATCTCGGGAGTCAATAAACTGTTATGCCATCTGTCCCTTAGTAGATTTCCTGGTAGTTGCGCTAACCGCTGGATTATGCTTACTAAGTATTTCGATTTTTTAATTGAATACTTATTTTATCATGTTTGCGTCTCTTGTGTTTCGCTTCAAATGCTTTTGGTGAGAGGAAACTCCTTGGAATGTACAAAAAAATAATTGCTGCATTTGTAATATTTTAAAACGCTAAATTACGGAAGGCCTCGAAAAGTATTGCACTTAGCAAAATATAGCAAAAGAAGCACTCAAATCAAAACAAATTGGAATGGGAAGCCAAATCCGATTGGATTTGGCTTCCCATTCCAATTCGTTTTGATTTGAGTGCTTCTTTTGCTATATTGGATCTTGGTCTTCCTCCTTGATTCTAATGCAACTGATGAGAGGTTACTCCCTGAAATGTACGTATGACATACGAAAATTCTCCATATTTATTGAACATGGATAATTCAAAATTCATCATTACTATTTATTCCACATTGGTTAACTGGTATTTTAGAATTATGTAATTGAAACCTTTTGTTTAAATATAAGATTTCATTCTCTTAATTATACATCAGCCTTACCACACAATCCACAAGTTTTTCTGCAATGCGGTAAAAATCTACTGTTGGATTTTTCACACATTCCTTTTTTGGCATGATTTTGGCAAAATTCTTCGTTCTCATCTAAACATTCGTCATGGTCTACAAAGAAGATCACGAATATTAGCATAGCTAATAAGAATCCGCATAACTATATTTAAGAAAATTTGACGATTTGTGATATAACGGCTACAAACGGTATTTGAAGTTTTAACATTTATTTAAACATTTTTTTACACAGAGAGAAAATGAATGGAATTGGGCAACTGACTTAGCCTATAAAAGCACTTTCCTACTCGGAAATTGTGGTACCTAATGTTCCAATGACATAAAAAATGGCATTATATGGTCAAAATGATACGATCTACTGCCGAAACAACAGTCAGCCTTGCATAACCCTTTCTCTTATAATATCATTCTTAAAAATGTTTGAACTTGATTTTTTAGACACAAATCAACTATGTGAAAGACAAACTGTTTGTGCAAATTGAGAATTTATCAATTTGACACATCACTAAGCACAAATTGTTTTGTACGAAAGCCTGGAGGGGACTAACTATCATTGCAGTTTCTTGTCCAGAAAACAGTTATTATGATTTTATGTCTAAATTTCAGCCATTTTTGCAGAG
>JAULBM010022463.1:0-11315 GCA_032357055.1 Geukensia granosissima | reverse complement strand
GGATTTGTATTCATGACAGTCGGAACTCTGTGAAATGGATATTTCGTACCGGTCAACCAAATCATGATGGCGACCGAAAAACTTATTTAAAAGAAAGACTATGGAATATATGCCAGAAAGAAACAATCCACATCTTTTCTGGATCGTATACTGCAAAATTACTCATAAAGATGTTGCTTTTAGTTTACTAGATTTCCGTGGGCACGAAACAAGTTCTTAAAAAATTGTGCCTGTCATTTCTTTTTTTTTATCCAACAGATTGTAGACAAAATGGAAAAACAACGACTGAAAAAATTACATGTCGGACGAAGTCCTTTTCTGAATTACGTTTATCAGGTTCGCTCGGGACCAAATATTGGAAAACAGGAAAATACTTTATGCTCGTAGAGAGAGTAGCCTACCGTATTACAGTAATTTTGTAGTCAAACTAAAATATTTGAATTAACAATGTTGTAAAGATGTGAACTGTTTATTCACAACATGCATTCCAGTCCTAAAAATAAATAAAAGTATACCCCAAAACGGGGAAGATTTTTTCGATCTCCACACACCCCAAGAGAAAAACGTAATAATATTTAAAAGAAAGAATAGCCAGGAAAAAAACAATCCACATCTATTCTGGATCGTGTACTGCATCATTACCCATTAAGATGTTGCCGTTATGTTCGTTTTTTTACCTGAGCATTCGAATTAAAGTTTGTGAAAACTGCCGTTTCCTTCTTCCGTCCGTTTGCCTATCGTGTCCATCCGCCACACTTTCATGTGTTTTTTATTCTATGTAGTGTTTTGGTTTTTACCTGCGTCGCCGAAGACAGAAGCAGGTCTAGTAGCCGCTTTAATCCGTCCGTCCGTCTCTCCGTCTATCATAATCGTCATACACTTACGCTAATGTAGCTCATAAATGCTTTATTCGATTTTTCTCAAAATTTGATATATTGTTAGGACTGATGATGCCTGGTTCCCTTCCGTTTTTTTTCGATTTGTCGTTACAGAGTAATGGGACACTGTTTGCGTGAAATTGACTTTTTTTCTGATATGTCGTACACTAACTCAAAAACGTGTGTTGTACCCTTAACCCGAAACAACTCTTAACTTTTTCTTTTTTCGGGATAAGGGTATCGGATAAGAGTATGATTTGAAGGTTAAGAGTTGTTTCGGGTTAAGGGTACAACAAACGTGTTTTCCTATTTTTCCCAAATTTTGGTATATTGTGGAGTATGATGATGCCTGGTTCTTTGGTTTTTCTATTTCTGATTCTTCGTTGTGGAGTTATGAGACTTTATTTGTGCCAAATGAACTTTTTCCTGATAGGACGTACACTTACTCAAAAACTCCTTATCCGATGTTGTTGGGACTGATAATGCCTGGTTCCATTATTTTTTTAAATCAATTTCTGATTTGTTGTTACTGAGTTATATGACTTTATTTGCGCAAAGTTCTGAACGTCGGAAACTAACTCAAAACGCCTTATTTAATTTTCCTTAAATTTAATATGATGTTAGGACTGATGATGCCTTTTGTTTTTCTTTCTTAATTTCTGATCGTTCTTTTTGGAGTCATGGAACTTTTTTTGCTTGAAATGGACTTATTTCTGATATTTTGTTGTGTTGTTGTGATCTACTTATTTTCAATACTTTTATACTGAAAATTACAACCACAGACATTTTTTCCATAAACAATGCAATACTTCCACGCTGGAAGTCCTGGTCACATAGATTTTTATTGAAACAGCGAGCGACGCAGGTCCAGAGTCGTCTTTGCTTATATTATTACAGAATAGTAAAATTAATCTTTTAAAATGTGTCAAGAAATACCAAGTGGATATGAGCATTAATTAAGCATGGTGAATTAGGTTTTTTATCATGAGGTCGAAACAAAAACTCCGCAGGGGTCCAGCTCCTTTTTCGGCAGTGTGATTTAAACTTCCTCTTCAATTTTGTAGTTGAGTTTTTTTGTTATAACATGATCACATATAGTTTGATGATTGTGCAATAAGTTTTTGGTATTTTGATTTGGGTCCAGTTCCGACGACGGCCGATTCTTAAATCAGGCATATGATAAACTATTTGTGTACTTTTGAGATTTCAGTTTTTATTTTAATTTTGAATGAGCATTTGTAGTATGCAGATGTGCAATAAAAATTTTTAATCTTTATTTGTAATCCTGTTTCCATTTTTCCTTTTTAGAGGGTTTTGGAATAAAATAATCACATATAGTGTGCAAATGTGCAGTGAGGTTATGGCGGTTTGATTTATAGACAACGCTAAGAGTTTTAACTGTTCTACGCTTGTATATCATTATACTTCCACTTCTTGTGGGTACTGGAATGTTTGTGGGAAAGATATTTCGAGGAATAATTTAAATTCTATAAACCCTAAAATAATGAAGAAATCTTCATTTCTTGTATAGCATATGGTAGATGTCCTTCCCATTTGATTTTCTGCCTATTTCGTTTTGCTTTGAGTCTCCATTTTACAATGTTGTATTTGACCCAATGCTCTAATGCTACTATTGAAAGCTTTCGCCATGAACTGTACATATAGCATGAAAAAAATGCATTTTTACCTGGTTGTGTTTTGATTTGTAAAAACATTACGAAAAACTGTAATCTTTGTATTGTTGAAAACTATATTCGTCATTATGAAGATAGAAATATAAAATAACTCGATACCTTTGAAGAATTTATTTTGTATTCATTTTGTGACAGTTCAATAACATTTTTCAGACCAGGAAGTATAATTGTGGACTTTGGGATAATTACGACCAAGAGATCCAATACAGCTGCATTTCTCAACACAATCCAACAACACGTAACTGCTCAGACTTTCGGGAATATTACTGTAAAAAATGAAACATTAAAAAGTATTGAGGGATGTGAGTACTGCATAAAACAATTAAAACTGCATTAACAAAACATCCATATATTGTTAATATAGACTAACAAACTAATACATACAAAAATGTAAACTTTCTTTTGCAATATAACTACGCTTCTCATAAAAACATATTTATGTAAGAGGTAGCGTCAGAAACTAACTTAGGCACAATAAGGAGCAATTCTGTGCTATGCTTTAAAACCAAAACATTATACAGTAATGTAATTCAGTATGCGTGCTTTTAGAATTGAAATTTAAGAGGGATAACTTTTTCTCTAATTCTTTTGTTATTTTCACACTCCTCGACAGTTGTTGGAAATGTTTTTCTAATCTCTAGAGGGTTGTAATTTCTCGGCTGATGATTGGCTGATTTTCAGACCCCGCGTGCTTCGCTTCACGAATTCAAAGACTTGTCACGATCTTATATCTTACCCTGGAGGACTGAGTTTTCCAAAGACTCTATCAGTTTGGAAGGAATTACTTTATTTTTTGGCTAATACATATGAAAATTCCGTAAAAATAAGTGGCATGTTTGTTGGGTAAACCTCGAAATTTTAAGGTGTAACTATCTCGACTGTAGAAATATGATAATCAACGGCTTACAATGTAAGCTTCTATATGTTTTATCCATTTTGGCCTAAAATCTGTATGAGAGTGTTAAATGAACACTGATAAATAATTAACACAAAAAATTCGATAGGTAGAGAAAACATATATCATCCTTTCTAAGAAATACGGAATGGTTACGGTATAAAATTTTAAGCCCAAAGCCCAAAATCTGAAATCTCTCTTTGAGACTAAACATGTGTTAATAAAATGATTTATCAAATTTAGAAAATTTGAATTATTCAGTGGGATATATCAGTGATATGGTAATGAATACAACAGTAGCTGTTCATGAAGGATCCACCCAAGCTGTGGAGTGTCTAGTAGATGCCATATCGATAACAGGGAATGTAGATTTCCAATGGAAATTAAACGGTTCAGTAGTAAAACCAACACCAGCTTCTAGACTGCAAATTCTTTACAACAAGATGTCAAATACAAGATACAACTCAACACTTTTAATTCCAAATATTTCACAAAGAGATGTAGGTAAGTTGATATTTCGTTGAACAGACCATCAGGAGAGTATAACGTATACATTAGTCAAAAGACTACAAAGATACCTAATGGAAAATCAAAATCTTAAATAAGAAAATAGACTAAACCATTTTCAAAACAAAAGGAACATAAGATAACATATTGCGCATAGAACATTTTAAAATAAAATAAATATCAAGTAACACGACCTCCTAAAAACAAGTGAGACAAGCTAGGGGTTTCGGATTGATTAGCAGATCATGCACCTAGAGCGGCACGCGCTAATCAGTGGTTAGTCAAAATCGGTGTTTAGATACAAGTAAATTAAGGTTAATTAGCTTTGCTGGAGCAACTCCCTACAACAACAGTGTAGAATATTCATGATAGAGACCGAAATTATAAATATTGCTTTAACTAAGAGAAGGAATTCGAAGATACTAAAGGGGCAGACAGAAATTGTTAGCTCGGGAGACAAACAAGACCATGTCCAACTAAATGAACGAAAGACCAACACAGACCACACAACACTACACTGAAAACTAACAATGGAGTTACACGAACCCTACAAAAACCAGGGTGAGTTCAGGTGCTCCGGAAGGGTAAGGAACTCCTGCTCCACCCGTCGTGTTATTCAGTAGATTCATATTTCATATATAGATGTGAATGAAAAGTTGTTATATATAACCGGAAACGTGAAGTTGGTATAATGAGTTAAGACACATGTTCAGCCGCGAACAATATTCGTTATGTCTATAGGCAATAAAAGTTTGCCCTAAAATGTTTAAAGTCGTTGAATTATGGTTGTTTAAAGAAAAATATCACAAGGCTAAAATTGTATAGTAATTAAATCTTCTTTTTTAATAATTATATTCATATCAGTTTCAGACGAGAAAACATTTGATCTAAATTAATTCGTTTTATTCTTTAGGAATCATTGTGTGCGAGGCAGTTCTTGGAAATTATACAGAGATAAGAAAAACAGAAATAAATGTATATATGTTGTCTACAGAAACCTCGTTAAATGCAGTAAAAATCGGTCAAACCGTAACGATAACCTGTAAAGTCTTCCCGCCAATAAACTTAGCAAAAAACTTCTTGTTGATGTGTAAAGATGGAATGAATCTTCCAGGTCAGTTATTTGTCTTTTACGTGTAATGTAGTCTATATCTAGCAATTTGATGGAATCGTTCTAAATTCGTCTCTTATTCAAATTCAGCAGTCATTTGTTTAGTTAGTAGAATTAAAGGGAGGTGTTTTGTAAATTCATATGTAAAAGTCACATATTGTTTAAATAGGAAATATGTCTATAGTTAAATCACTTGTGTATTTTCAACAGATGCCCAAATAGAATTTA
This sequence comes from Geukensia granosissima, assembly GCA_032357055.1. Classification (NCBI taxonomy): domain Eukaryota; kingdom Metazoa; phylum Mollusca; class Bivalvia; order Mytilida; family Mytilidae; genus Geukensia; species Geukensia granosissima. The sequence continues at coordinate 6,002 of JAULBM010022463.1, read as the reverse complement.
CAGATAACATAGCAGTATCAAATATAACATATTTAATGGCTGATACTGAAGTTGGTTGTGGCTGGAAACACACAGGAAGCTGTTTTAAAACTATTAACATTAATGTATTTAATCCAAGTAAGTGTATCCGCAGGTAATCTATGTATCAATGTAAATTTCTTCGCTTGAAACCATTACCAACAACGTGAAATATACCTACAATTCTTTTTCCTATACCAAAAGGGACGAACCATTTTAGTTAGTAACACAACCAAAAACTCTTTAAATTTTCCGACTTTAAATTAAAAGTTAATACTGAGGAAAGAAAATTTCGTAAACTTGTTCTGATAAATGGATACAAAGGTAAACCATAAGTAAATAATAAAAGTGAATTTGAATTGCATTTCTTTTGAGCATTTTGAAAATTTTCGTTTTGACTATTTCAGTGTAAAAAAGCCAGTTGTCGGACTTGTCTGTTTAAAAATTTATCAAATAATAAAAACATAATTTGTATTTGTTAAGATTCTGAACCACTGATATAACTAAACGGAGACAAGTTGACAGAAACGACGATCTTGAGAACATTAACAAGACGGAACAAGACGCATACAAATTATACAAATAATACCAAGTATGAACAACGCGAACCCAGCAAAAAATTCAGAATGAAGTCAGGTGGTCCGGAAAGGCTAGCAATTCCTGCCCGATGCACTGACCATTTCCAATCCGGTATAAGTCATTGCAGACTAAAGGGGAAGGTTTAAAGGGATAACGAACTCAAGGTGGAAAGTAAACAGCCTGTTTTAGGTTATTGTGCAACTTCACAGGAAAACATCTGTTTTCATCTGTAATACGGATATTCCATGCCGGCCGGGAACATTAGGTTCTGACTTCAACAGAGGAGCAACATATCTTCGTTTTTGAGCAGTTATATGCCAACGATTGCTAACATCGTCCCCTAATGTTCTCTTAGGGAACCAGCTCCTGGATCCTATGTTGAATCCACCTATTCATCAGGAGTTACGATTGCCCTAGGAAAACTTTACGGAAAAACGCAAACTTGCTGATAAAAAAAATCACAATTTTGTTAATAGATTCCGTAGAATGCTATTAAAAAATTCCTCTGTTGAAAGTGACAATAATTTGTATTTTTCTCTTCTTAAATTGCCCCCTCCCCCCCCCCCCCCACAGTAACCGATCGTTTCTCAACAACACTTAAGAAGATTCTTTCAGGTAATTTCTTCCGTCGGGAATCCATGTTGTCAAGGAAATTGTTCCTTGAGTACTTATTGATCATTTGTATGTTACCAAGTTTATTCATTATTATTGACATTGAAGGCATGCTTTTAAAAGTCAATTCGGGTATGATTTAAACCAATATTTGCTTTTATGTAAAATATTTTTTTTTTCTTGACAATATTTACATTAGGTTTGACCATAAAATGTTAAGACAAGTTGTAGGAATTCCTATGGGTACCAACTGTGTCCCTTTAATACCACACATATTCCTTTACTGTAATTAATCCCAGATTATGACCAAACTCCACAAACCTCCTTGTAGATCTTATTTGCTAGATATACTTCATAAAAATACTTACCTCTATCTTGACAATTTGGTCGTAAATTAAAACATAACCCAATTTGAACTAGCTAGTCACTTGAATAAATTCATACAAAAATGTTATTTTTATAACATTATCTAAAGATGTTTGAATATTGTCTTCTTTGGAATCAACATTGACTCATCATAACTATTTTAAGTTTATATTTTGTTAGATTTTTGTCCTACATGTTGCCGATAGTTTTTACTTTTGGTACTTATACAATACCTTGTTTTCTTCGGCTATTTATGATACAAGTTGTAGGGTTAAACATGCTTTGCTGATACCAAACTCTCCCCCACATCGAACCCTGTTTAACATTAGTTTGGACTGAAAAATCATTTAAAAAGAAAGTTTTATTTTAGAAATTCAACCTTGTGCCGCAGAAAATGAGTGGAAAGAAACCTTTCCTGGACTAACTGACCAAGAGCCATGTCTTCCTGGTTTTACAGGTAATGTTGATGTCTTGTCGACATTGTTTCTTGTTAAAAGTGATAAGATTTTGTTAATTATTGTAAGGAATTGTTGACAGTATTAACGTGTTGTTGATAGAATTACCGTCATATCAGAAGTGTTTTAGTTTTCCCAATAGTGGCATGGTATCACATCATTACAGTGTTACGGTGTTATTAACATTGTTAATTTCTTTCTGTCGATGTTTTGATCTTTTTCAATTGTGTTGTTGTCTTGTTGAAAATTTTATGTTTTTTTACATGGTATTGCAATGAAAGTGGATTTTATGAAATTAATCAATCAAAATATTATTGTTAAAAACTTTAATTTATTTAAGTAGCCAGAAAAAATGTTCATTCAAAAGCCGACATCATGGGACATTTGTTCCGAAATATTATGGATACATATTGCACATACGCCACTCTGAGAGAACATGAATTACACTAGAAGTAAATAAGCTGAACACCTAATTGAATAAGTATATACGCGCGTACGTTTATTGTCACCTTGATGTGTTAGATTGTCAGGTATGATTTTATTGCCAGATTTTTTATAAGAATATTTATGCTACAGGTTTACATACATATGTTAAAAACAATGTCACTCCAAATTCATCAATTAACCTGTGAATGTTATTTTACATTTATCTGAGCAATATGTACTGAAAAATAGTCAAAAATTAGAAAACCAAATGAGCAAAACTATGCACCATGAATTTATATTTTCAACACATATATCTTCAAATGATTAACCATATAATTTAAATTTAAATAGATTAACATTAAACTGAGTTCAATATAAAGTCATTAAGTTATTTTTAGGGTTGGAATCACGGTTTTGTCGTTTAGAGAATAATGCAGGAAAATGGGAAGAACCAAATCTTGTCAATTGTACGAGAAATGTGTTTGTGTCTTTATTAGATCGGGTAAGTCATTCTTATAAATACGATTTCTTTAATTGCATTTGACATTGGCAAATGGGTATTATATAGAAATGCTCCATCCCATTAATAGGATTAACTTTGAAAATAAACTTTGTTACATTTACGCCTTGATAGATTTGGTTGTTTTTCGAGTATCATCGGTGAATCTAATATCAACCCATTAAGCGAAAATTGGGGATAATTTACGTCTAATTGTTTTGAAGTCACTCTATAATTGGATTAAGTTCACTCTTGTACGATTGTTTTAGTTTATCCTCAATAGCTTTTGTTTGTTTTGATTTTTAACATGATCCCCATGTAAAAGGGGTCATCCAAAACATGTTAAACCCCACTACATGTATCGTTTGCCTGTCCTAAATCAGGAGTCTCGGTCTTTGGTTAGTCTTTCAAATTATTTTATATTATTATTATTTATATGTTTAACATCGAAACAGGTTTGCTTCATATATGTATACACGTTTCAATTGTTTTGGGCGATGTAGAGTTTGTCACATGTAGTAAGATTTCATTATTGTTAAAGGCTCCTTTTCTTATGGAGATAGCGTATGGTCTCCTTGACATATATAAAATATTTTCTATTTTTAAATTTCTAAACTTCGAGAAAAAGCTGTCTAATTTCTTTATAATAATTATTTCATAGGCTTAAATCTTTTTTTTATCTTTAATATATATATTGTTAGTTGGAGCATGTAGAAGATGGTGTACAAGTGGACTCCTTGGTGAATATCTTGAATGAGGTTTCAAACGAGAGTAAGAACTTGATATACGCTAACGATTCTACTGCCAGTGATATCAGGTCTGCATTAGAAATTTTAACAAAGGCTTCAAAAATAGTAACTGATCGGGAAGAAAATATAACAGAACAAGAAAGTGTGGTAAAGTACTTTGATAATTTATAATTTAGATTGTAAAGGAATAGTTTGGTATATTCACCATATGTATGATAAAAATGAATGTTGCTTTAGATGCTTTGTTCAAAATTACTTAACTAAACAGCAATCGAATGCTTCCCAAATAACATGAACAATAAATGTAGAGGAAGTGAAAGAAAACAGAATGGCAAAGGACGAAAAGTAATCAGAAACAGCAATCTCAAGATGATCAAGACAGAACGTGACACATTTTGCACATATGAAACTAAATAGAAACTGACAACTATGAACAATGCGGATCCCACAAATACGGGGAAGGGGTAAACTAGGATGATCCAAAAAGGTAAACAATCCCTGAGTCTTTAAAGACACCCGCCCCATTATCCCTGTTCCAATCAGTTTTGAGTCAAATCAGGGCAGGGGAAAGCTTAAGAGATAACAACCTCTAGGCTCAAGCATAAGATTTACTGATAGAAATTCTTTTATTAAGTTTTGCTGCAGTTATCTTGATAGTGCCTTATATAGCTATATAGAGTATCTTTGTCAATAAATTCATATATTAAACATAAGTAAAACTACATTGCTGAGCCGCTGATTCACTTAAACGGTTTGATTGTTCCAAGGTCAAATATATTACAATCGCCATCAAACACATTAAATTTTAAATGCAGCAGATTTTTCCCTGTTTTTACTGTGAGCAAACGCGGGATTCCCTTTAAAAGACGGGAGTTGCATGCACTTAGGTTCATTTTTTAGTTTTGATCCGGAAAATGTTTGTCTATGAACTATTTAGTTTGATTATTACATGATTAGGAAGTTGCCTTTCTTGGTTATGATTGTGGTAATCACACAATCTATAATTCATGAAACCGTTAACATAATCCAAACGATTTGAAAAAAAGTGGCACTGAAATCAATCTATAGCACAAAACTAAAAGTCAAACCATCAACCAAAGATTTAGCCTCACCAAACGTCCAAAACTCAGGAGTATAATTTGTTGCTACAAGGCGACTCATTACATAGTATTCGTATGTGTTGCTGAAACATGATACTAGATCGAAATTTTTAACAAGCATTTGCAAGCTGTTTACTCTGGTGTATAATTTGTTCTTTCTAAAACAGGCATTCTTCAGTGCTACGGATCATATCCTTGCAGAAAATGCTGAATCATCATGGGATGATCTATGGAAAAGGGTAAGTGCTCGCTTCAAATAATATATTGAAATGACGCCTTTGTAAGCAATTAAAAAGGTTATGGTAAAAAGTCTAAAACAGTTTTTTTTTAACTTCACCGTTTCTTAAATGTTATCTGGCTGTCTCATGGACAATCATGCAACATCTCCTATTCTATTTTTATACATGGGTAGGTTAACCCGAAACAATACGACAACGTATTTAAAATGTTATTTAAAATATTAATAATTTATGTACTTTAGTAACATTTAGCAATGTTGGAATGTTAGTGAACGTCAGCTAGTTACAGATATTTACCTGCACCATAGAAATCCTATCTTGTTCTTTCTTAGGTTAATAATGGTTTTAAGTAAAAGCATTCCTTGATAGCTGTCGATCGTAGAACTGAGGTTACTTACCCGGATTATTTTGTACAGGGGTTCAAGAGGGTTAACTGTTGTCTTTTCTACTTTGCTTTTTATGTTTATTTTCTGTTTGGACTACGAATTTAGGATCTCTCTTAGTTATTCTTCTTCAATTGAAACATTTTTTCCTAATAGTTTACAACCTAACAATAACGTTTTTTAGGTTTGCTGACAGCTGCAAAATACTTTTCAAACCTTTTCAAAAGATGTTTTAAAGCTGTTTAGACCAATGTAATTGGTGTACCGCATTTATAATAAAAAATACCTTTGGACACCTTACTTTGGCTACATTAAGAAGATCAACGCTTTTTATTGCACATACACAATATAAATGTTTGTAAAATAGTAAATATTGGTATTATTTAAATTCTCAAATAAGCGCACATTCGTTTAAAATGTTATACCTATACCACTGGGTTGATGTCTCTGCTGGTGGACAATTTGTCCCCGAGGTCATCAACCGCCCAGTAGCATAACAATGCATGAAACTAAGAAGATCAGAAAGGATACTGGCTCGGACGTCGCCCAGTATAAAAAGGTCCGGACCAGACGACA
>JAULBM010022452.1:0-11316 GCA_032357055.1 Geukensia granosissima | reverse complement strand
TGACTACTGAGTAACACGACGGGTGCCACTAGTGGAGCAGGAGTTGCTTACCCTTCCGGAGCACCTGAACTCACCCTAGTTTTTGTAAGGTTCGTGTTACTCCAGCTTTAGTTTTCAGTATAGTGTTGTGTTTCCTATGTTTGTCTTTCGTTTCATTTTGTTGGCCATGGTCTCTCTGTCTTCCGACTTAACGATTTCTGTCTGCCCCTTTGGTATCTTCGAATTCCTTGAGCAATGCTCACTAAAAGAACATCATCTTTGTAACAGAAGCTGAAATTAAAGGCTTGGGTCTTTTTTCTGCGAAAGTCTCTTAAGAAAGCCTGCCTCCAATTTGTGAAGAAACACAGGCGCCTTGGGCATGAACCCTTAAGAGCGCCACATTGATTTTTGTTTGAATTCGTGGTGTAAGAATAACATGTAGTCATTCTAGAATAACATAATGAAAAATGTACTCTGGTTGCTTGGACTTAAAGTGATCGACTTTTCTCAATTTTCAACCGAGCGACAGGCAGCATTCAAGAAATAACTGCATTTCATTTCTACATCACCATGAAAAATGAAAATAATAAAAAAACTAAAACAGTTATTGTTTAGAGGGTGTAGGTGTTAAGGGTGCATTGACCAAGTGCATGTGTGAAGAGATAGATCGGCGAGGCAGGAGCGCAATAAGAGCCATTGGAGTGTCGAATGTCTGCTGAAAAACTCGTCCACCAAACTGAACAAAGATGTTGTCAATTAGGAAATTTAACATTTTATAATATTCCCCCCTGTATACTTGTTTTATTTTAAATTTTGTGTTCCGTTGAACAAGGTATTTGTATAGTCCTTCTCCTTTTTTTGAGGAAGCAAAATATGAATCAGATCTTTTAGTCTTGAGACGTGCATGTGGTATTGCTGTATAGAGTGTGGAGAAGTCAAACGTTTTGTTGTTGTGATATTGAAATCAGAATTTCCATCAGGTTTTTGGAGTTCCCAAGCCCAAGTGTCTACGTCTGATTTATCCCACTATAATATCCTCACATACGATTATCAATTACATGTATCTCCTTTTTCGAAAGTTGAATTGCCATGTGTGATCTCAATACCTAACTCGTTACTAGTTATTGAACATTTCAGACAAAAATAATATTATTTTGTGTCTTATCTGCAGGCACGACAACATATATGTCATGAATGATAGACAGAGATTCGGCAACATCTAGATTTTTGAAAATAGATGTCGCTTTTGTACTCATGGATGTTTTATGTTTGCTTATTCTAATTTGAATAAGTGACCTTAATCAGTATTTCTTGGGGTTGGAGTGCAGTCTCTCTGACATTTACCACATATCTTTTCTTTTTCATATTTACAGCTTTCATCCATTCTGAAAGGGTATCAGCATCATCCTTCGTTTTGCCAATTTACTTACATAGTCATCCACAGAATCTGTCAACAGTTTAAAGTTATATTTTCAGTTGATCGACTGGGTCACGATACTTAGGTCCTGTAGAAAGAATGATTATGAGAGATTCTTTCTCAACAATATTCAAATTTCTTGTAACGACGTGGCCAGCAGTGCCATATTTGAATGCGGAATTGGCGCGAAAGCAGCCAGGAGGATTAGCCTTTAGGTCATCAGTACTGAGATCCTGCAATACACGTTTGTTATTGAATACCTTGGGGGCAATATGTGAATTATGAGTATAGGAAATAATTAAAACAGATTAAATTTGAAATATGGTGGATTTTTGGCTTTAACAGATTTTTATTGTGAGATCTTGCCAAGATTTATGGCGTCAAAACCTTTGTTGGCACAGGAAATTGAAAAAAGGAGCGACTTTCCTTTTTATTTCCAGGCAATGTCACTGGTTTGAACAAGCGATGTTGATAAAGAATTATAGAAACTTAATTGTTGAATACGGGTTCGAAAATATTCTTTGTAAAATAAGAATTTATGATATCAGAACGCAGCGTTGACGAGAGCTGTTTTATTTAATGACTAGAGTGTTATCATCAATACAATTTATTGCAGGATGATTGTCTAATTTACATAGTTTACTCGCTCTACTTTTGTTTCTTTATTTTAATAACACATTTTTACAAATAAAATTAGTTCAATTATTCATGATTGCTTGGCACAGCGGAGCTATGCACAGAATGCATGTGCATTGAAACATAGAATATAATGCTCAAACTTTGAATCAAGGCAAAGAAATGAAACAAGCCAGAGCCACTAACAATCTAAATAGAATCGGTTGCTTAGTAACGGAACATAACATAATACAATAATATTTCAAATCTAATGGACTTTAATAAAACCATAAATATTAAAAAACATATTATTTTGTAACCTAAATAAATACGTTTACTGTGGGTCTTTATTTCCATTACCTTTGTTCAAAAAACACACACACGTGTAGTTGTTATATAAACACTGGTATGAAGTAGGTTTCAAAAGAATTGTACGAATAAATGATACCTTTAAACGACATTATAATGATATTAAAGACATTTTTGTATTGTAACCGGTACTTTATATTAAATCTTAGGTCTGCTTATATTTGTTGGAATATTAATAGTATAAAAATCATGGCGATACACCTGTCAGAATATAAATATAATAAATTTAGGCAAGAAATTTTTATTTGTTTGATTATCTAAATTTTATATTCATATCTGAAAAATAATAGTACTGATGGAATGGGGTAAATGGTCGAAACAAACAAAGACATGTCAATAAATTTTTAAAAGACGTCAAAAAGAATAAAAACAACATGAAAGGTACATAAGGAGTTTATTAACTTTACCATTAACAAGAGATAAAGCAGAGTGATCAGTGTAAGTTCCATCAGAGACATATAATGAAAGAGATATAACAAGTTTATTCTTCAAAATATGACACGGGGCCTGCAGTACTTTGTGTACCACCTTTTCCCTGTTAAAGATATTCAATCATAAATAAACTGTGTTTTAATAAAGAAAATTTTCAGTGCAGAGTAATGAATTTGAATGTTTAATTTTAAAAAGTAAATACTTTATAAAAATTAAAAGTTAGCACTTCACAGAAATTTATGAAAGGTCACCCACTTTATAGTACCAAATAAAAAGTCCACTTATACTCACTGTGATGCTGAATGAAAAGGATAATTGAGATATTTTATGTCATTTTCGAGATATAATGATCTATTTAGGAATAAAATATTAATTTCAACTCATCACGGAACCGCGTGAAAACACGAGATTTGATAGTTACACTAGTTGCGCTTGTCGTGTTACATGTAGGCCGTACAACCATTATTTATGTCATGACGCCCATAAAACTACTAAGTTTTTGTTTGATTACGATAAAAAGAGATTATTTATCTTTTGAGGCAAGATTTGCCTAATTTTACGTATAAGAATTTAATATGTTTGGTGCGATCTAGAGCTCTTCACGCGTGTGGGATTTCAGCCTTGTTGAAGGTTTTGTAAAGACTAAGATTCGGTAATATTCTCCGTTTTTTTAAGGAAGATGGAGTATGGTCTCCTTGGTATTTAACTCGCATCTTCCCTATTTATTAGTTATGCTAATTATTTACCATAAAAATAATCAGCAAGTACTGTTGCGAAAAATTAATTCAACCAAAACTATTTGCACTCTTTGTGGATATGAAACATATTGCATATAAACACTTTATTTATCTGAATAATTGTATGTATACTTATGGTTTTGGTGATTTAAACCTCGTCACAGATAACTCGGTTTTGTGCATACTGTAGGGATAAATCAGACCTCGAGTTGTGCCTCTATTTGACAACTCCAGGCGGACTATATAGAGATGCAGTATGAATGTTTATGAGACAGCTATTCAGTAGCGTAAATAACAAACATATATACAGGTTACCTTAAAGCATTTAGATCTTGAGGCAGCTGTAAATTGCCCTCAAAATAAAATGCTATTGCATTTAATAGGTTTTTGAATTTGGACAGGAAAATAAAGTATTTGGCGGGGTTAATCATGTTTGTGAGCGCTTGGTCTTCCCCTGAATTGGAAAAGGTTTGACAAAATACAAGAAACAAACCTTAAAAACAGATATATTATATTCAGCTCCTAACGTTGATACACAGTACCCAGAGATTTACAAAAAAAATTATAAAAAATCAACAAGACATAGCATGATGTTACCGAATTTGAAAAAGTACTCGCTATGTCTAACAGCTAGTTCAAACTGCAAACAAAATTAAGAATATACATGGTTCGCTTAAACTAAGGCATCAATCAAAACACGTTAAGCTTAACTGGTTGTACTTATATCATCAAGGGCCCAAGAAAATAAGGTAATGTTAGAATGTCAAACAGCATGTAGGAAATAGTATTGATGTTAATTTTCATTGTTGATTCTAAGAACGTTTTCTCCGTATGGACAGAAAGTCTCATATTATGTTATGTATCTAGACTATCCACAGAAGAAACACATGACCTTTGCTTCCTTGTGGTGGTTTTTAATTTTACCATTGTTTGAAGACTTCATGGTAGTATTCAACGTGCTCATTTTGCCCCTAACCTGACCAATCGATTGAATTTAAAACATATCTCTTAATTCTACATTTATCACTTAACTAAAGACAATTTGTTTTATGACTGGTTTGGATTTGACCATTGTTTCGTAACTGTTGTCTTAATGTAAACATTAAATCTGTATATGAAACTTAAATGATAAATGTTAGAGAAACTGCACCCCAATCCCCAGGAAAAAAACAAAGGGAATTAACAAATTTGTGTTCGATTTGAACGATCAATAGTGACGCATCATCCTCAACTTTTTTTCTTACCTGCCTTTAATTAACTTTGAAATTCTGTCTTAGTATAATATTAATCCATAAATTGATTTATATATCACTGTTGACAGATAATTACATAATACTTCTGTATATTACAGTATAATATGAAATGCAACACAACCATAAAAGTTCTCAATTATCAGAAGTTATTGGCCATTATGACTTCATTAGCGGGATAATTTGGCCAAGACATTCGGACCGGACTGATTGACATTTGGGATGGTGTGTATCGGTCTATCGGACTGTCTAGTAAAAGTTGTGTTGACTGTCTCCAAACTTTAAACTCTTTAGACGAAGGTCTCACAGGAAGGTGTCCTAGTTTATGTGGCTTGATATCTATACCTCTGAGAGCACTACTGGGAAACCAGAACGTATCCTCCTTACCAAAATAAGACTTTTGTCTAGTCAAAGATGTCCTAGAGGACTGTAAGGGAGGCAAACCAAGTCTATCCGAGTTCAAAGCTTTCTCTACTGACGACGCAGTAGCAGGTTTTCCAAGCCGTAGTACACTTTTTCTGCGTTTTTCTAATTTTATATCCCCACCAGGTCTCGGTGTTGTGGCAGATTTAGAGTATTGTTTTAATTTTGTAGTTTCAACAGTCTTTCTGTTATTTGAAACATATGCACTAAGTCTTTCGTTGAATCGCCGTCGACTTTGATAGTTACTCCCTTGCTGTGAGGCATCCAGTGAGAGTTTGATAGTTCTCATATTAACGTCTCGTTCTCCCAGTGAAGAAGTCCGACCACTGTTAAGTCCAGTTGAATCCGCATCATCGTAATCAAAACTTGTTTGATGAATGGTTTTCTTCCCTAGAAAAAGATGACGGTCATTTAAAACTTGATCACTGAATTTGTATAGACTGTCCACCGTGAAAATGGGTGACGGCGCTACCATTTCTCCACGATCTAAACCATCTTCCCTCGGTAAGTAAACATTGATAAATCCATCACCATAGTTTATTTCCGTTCTCTGTCTGTCCATCATAGCAACGAGTAGGTTAGCAATTGTTCTGAATTGTTTCTAAGATTTCGTAATTTTCATTTTAGTATGAATATTTACACTTAATATTTAATACAGAAACTGTATATCACAGTTTATTAAAGCTTTGACATGACAAGATGAAATCAATTCACCAGTTTGTTTGTTATCTATTTCCAGTTGTTTACTGTAAACATATATGTTTGTTAAAACTATAACTCCAAACATATCATGTAAAAATCTCCCTCCACCACCGAGTTTCTACAACGATCTGCCTCTAGATTGAAATCATGGGTCCACAGATAAAGTTACGGTTTATTACGTGTTCCCAGTATAGAGTTAGTGTGATCATATAATGAATATTGTATATAAATATGTATCTAGATATTTAGATATTTAAATATGCACAATATAGGTTTAACCCCTACCACAATACCTTCGGTTAAATATCCAGCATAAAAAATAAAAGAAGATCAGTCAAATCACAGTTAATGAATGGTTTATAGTTAAGTCAACCTTCTTTTGAGTAACTTACCGGACAAAATTACTAATTGCTTTTAAAACCTGCTTCCATTTAATTGTAGAAATATGAAAAGATTTTAAATAGTCCACATACTGTGGTATTTTAAGGCATTATCAAATAAATTCTGTGGATAATTGTAACTTTAAATTGAAACTGAATCGTGTATAAAGCTACGTCAATTCAAAACGAGCTGGTGTTAATTATACGTGTTATTAAAAAAATATGCTATAAATAGAATAAAAATTTAGTTTCAAATATTTCGAAAGGACTAGAACTATATCATTTATAAATTAAATAGATTTGTTTGGTAATTAAAATTAACACGTAATCTCTTACTGTTTAATTTTAATGGCTTTATGTGAATATTTGTTGCAGAGATTATCGATTGGTTAATTGGTTGATTGAATGTTGATTAATGCACCCAGCGGCATAATTTATGAGATGCGAAAGAAGATGATGCATGAATCCTGCTTTGAACTAGCCCGACACACGGAGACGCTGGTTCACCAGGCAGCAGTATGCAGGAAGATATGCGACTTTTAAATGTTTAAGCATACAAATTATTACGGACCGACCAATCCTAAATGGAGAAGCAGTAAATACCAATTTTAATGTCTTTTTGACCCGACTTGGGATCAAACTCCAGACCTTCCATAACTAACCATTACTCCAAATTATTGTTATTAGCCTGGCATAAGTGAAATACAAAAGAACAACATGATTTTGCCTTCTCCTGCAAAGGAGAATTTAATGTAATTCTTAACATAAAACCAGCGAAGATAAGTACCTATAATATGGAAGGAGGTTGTACTTTGATGTAAAAACTGCACGTCATATTCTTTAATTTATTTCGGTTAAAAGGACAGATTGAGAAGTACGATTAATTAATATTAAAGATAAGCAGTTGATACGATTTTTAACAATTGTGTATTTTGTGTCGTGTCATCGTCAAAACGACAAATTAAAAAAAAACTAATTACGCAAGGTGAATTAATAGTTCTTCTGAACAACCGTATCCTAAACTATTTAACATTTAAGGTCATCTAGAAGTTTTATCAGACTGCATTCCTGTTAAATATCGACCCCAGAAATATTGAACTTAATGTAAATATGTCAAGTTATGAAGTATAAATTAAGATTTGTGTATCTTGTGGATTAAGAAATTTTTTGATACGATTCATTGATAAATGTTATAGTATTTATACTTAAATCAATTCTTGTATGGTACTTTTCGTTGTCGTTTTCAGAGTGCGGTTTTGCTTTTGTGTAGGTAAATTTAATAAAGAATAAGGCACTTTTGACGAGAAGCTTACAATTAAAGCGCAAAAATATTATTCCATACTAGATAAATGTAGTTTCCTCTTCATATTCTTTAGTCTTACATGAAGTTTGTTCATAATCAGGTGAAAGAGGACATTGTTTAAAGTCTGGCATCGTTTTTTAAGGGTGAAGAAGACAGAATTTTAACAAACCAATTTGACAATATGATGAACAAAGGGAGTACGTATACTGGAAATACTACAGAACTTGCATTTCAGTGTTAGAGACAAACAAAACATAGTGTTGTTCTAGTAAACAGAAGAAGTTTATACCATTCACGATATATATTTGTACAAAGATTGATTGATTGATTGGTGTTTAACGCCACGTCGGCTATATTTCAGTCATATCATGGCGAGAACAAACAACATTAAGACATCGATATTAAAAATTTGCCTTTCTTATATACAGATAGAAATAGCATTGTAAAAAGAAGGCTATGCATGTAATAACTACAATGTCTGTTGGATAAATTTTTATTTGCAACTCTTCTTAAAATTTGACTTAGTTGACATGTAGATATTGAAATGATTTAAAGTAAATTGGGGTCGAAGCTATTTCTTTAGCAGAGGAATCAAACTTCCCTTAGAGAGACTGGTCTTCTACAAGAACAAATCCAGTCATGAGTAAAATACAGGGAAAACACCGTAATTTTAATCTGTAAAGTAATGAAAAAAACTATAAGAAAAAGGTAAGTTAGATGCAGAAATTTTCTTTTCATAAGATGTACTGAAATCTAGCGTAACGTTCAATAGCTGTCGCCAGACTTGTTACAGGTCAGTTACTGTTACAAACCAATGTCCAAAGCAACTACGGACAATTTTTACATTTATTTCAGTTTTGTAATCTTTTTAATGAAAAATAGTTTATTATCCTATTTTCTTCCTGGTGTAGATATTTACAGACGACCATATTTAAATGCAAAGAAAAAAGGATTCCACGATTTATATGGCTGTTAATTTATAAATGTGACATTCCTTTTGCTAGCAGTATCTTTGAACACTATAAAATATTGCAACATAAATAACGAGCTTAAAGTAATTAATGCTATCCAACCTATTCATAGATAAATGAACAGAGAGGCATACCATTCAATGAATCAAATGTAAGATATGGTCATATGACGAAAATAAACGAATGTGAAAAATGGATAAAAATAATAATAAAAAAGAAAGACATATGTACCAAAGTTCATACATTTCTATCCAAAGTCGCATGAATTTCTAAGTCCATTCTAGTGCTCAAAATCTGATGATTTGAAAATCCAAAATTGAATTGAGCTATGGATTAAAGGAAATAAATCGAGATAAACAATATTAAATAGAATAGCTTAACTAAAAAAAGAACAATGCTATAGCTTTAAATGTATGAGTTTGCAAGATGTGTTTAATTTATTCAAAGTCCTATTCAAAGTCTCAAATAATTAAAAGGTCCTCAACAATGATGGAAACCACTTTTTGCGAAAAAGCTCTAAATCGCCGAAAATAAAAAAAAAATCGTGTATGCGTAAAATAATACTGCGCTTACCCGAACATTATCAAAATGACAATTAACAAAACAGTTAACACAAAACACACCTATGACCACAATTCCTGACTTGGGACAGGCACATAAGTCATGTGTTGGGGTTAAAATAGTTTAGTGGGTAAAACCCCCAATCGAAGAAAACAAAAGCAGTAACCGACGAACTATAAAAATGCGACTAGAGAGTAAATGAATTACAATAAACATACTTAACAAAAATACATGCAAAAAGAAGATACATCTCTTATGAATGCTAGCAGTTACTGAATGAAAGCTCGGGGTGATATTCCTGATGATAAAACACAATTCCTCTCAACACGAGATGTTATCAAGCACTGTCGATTTATAATACTGTGTTGTCAATTATCGTGAAGGAAGACAAAATTAATGCAATGCCAAATTTATAAATATTTGTGTAAGGACGAAATCAGTTTATTTATATCTGTACCAACAAAAGCAGTTTTAATGTCTTGACTACAACGTCGAACCCTTTCCAGGCTTTTTCTGAAGTATTGCACAACCTTTATGTCGCAAAAAGATTTGAAGATATCAAAAGAGCAGAAGGAAATCGTTAAATCAGGAGACAGCAAGGCCGTGGCCGACAGAAAAGAAACGAAAGACAAACACAGAACACACAACACCACACTAAAAACTAAAGCTGGAGTAACACGAACCCTACAAAATCCATGGTGAGTTCAGGTGCTCCGGAAGGGTAAGCAACTCCGGTTCCACTAGTGACACCCGTCGTGTTACTCAGTAGACAAAGCTGGTGTATAGTCACAACCGGTGTAGGAACGGATTTCACGATAGTGGGAAGATATCGATTGTCTTTTTGTGTAATGGATATTTCGTACCGGTCAACCAAATCATGATGGCGACCGAAAAATTTCCGGAGTGATGACTCTAATCCTACGTTCAGTGAACATCTCGATTAAATATATCCGAGCGAACTAGTAATTAAGGAGACCACAGACTCAACAAAATCTGCTTCATACCCAGATTTATTCCTCGAAATTGATCAAAAGGGTAAACTTGTTTCAAAGATTTACAACAAACGGAATGACTTCAATTTTCCTATTGTAAACTTCCCATATTTGTGTGGCTATATTCCTGCTTCCCCTGCATAGGATTTTCTGAAGAGAGAATTGCTGTTGTCGCATAAATTACTACAACAAGGATACATCCAATCAAAGTTGAAGTCGTCCCTCCTAAAATCTTATGGTCGCCATCACACATTGGTTGATCAATATGGTATCGATGTATTTCAACTAGTTATGGACCTGTTACCGATATTACAAAAATAAGTTTACCTCTTCTTGGATAGACGTTAACACGGATAAGAGTTTAAGGATTCCACGACGGGTGTTGCGCGCAAGAAATAGATTGCTTACCCTGCACCTGATCTTAGGTTTTGTAAAGAAAATCGTGGATTCCAAGCCTTTGTCCCTTTTGTTTACGTTTTATCTTCTTTCGTTTCATTTTGTTGGCCATGATTTTTCTGTCTTCCAACTAAATGATTTCGGTCTGCCCCTTTGGTATTTTCGATTTCTTCAACTTTTGAATTTTAATTATATTAAAGATCTCAAGCCTTGAAACAAGACTGGCATAAGAAGTTAATTATAAAGGAATTTGTATTCCTTTACAAAACTAAGTTGGGTAATTTTTATAAATTACATAATGAATTAAGGAGCTGCAATATCCTGGTCCCTATTTTGTTTGTTAACTCAAATGATACTCGGAGAGGTTTATATTTATGTGAAATTCTTTTGAAACATTGCTAAATAAACCTATTTGATGCTTCGAACATGTCTAAAAATTTAAAATTGCAACTTTCTAAAATTTTAATTTTAGAAGTATATGCAATTTAGAATACATTTCCGTTTTTGGTAGTGTTGTTGACTGTTTAAAACGATAAACCTAATACTTGGTGATTTACCACTCAGATTCTAACAAAAGAGGACATAGAAGAATGCTTGATATTTTGATTGACAACAATTCTGATTTGTGTCTTTCAACAGACTTTCGGCATGGCAAAGAGAAACAACTACACGCCCCATCCCGCCGATTTATAAATTCCTTTATTTATTTGAAAAACCTTCTGCTGAAAAAGAGAGAAAGTTTAGCAATCTTATGGTTTACGTTCTACTATATAGATAATTAGTTTCACT
>JAULBM010022441.1:0-11316 GCA_032357055.1 Geukensia granosissima | reverse complement strand
ATAAAGGTTTACCAGCAAATTAAACGTCTAAACCATTTTTTGTCTGTCCAAAAAAATAAATATTATCAAAACCAAGGCGATGCTTAACTTTTGGCGGACTGTATATATACGTTTTGTCATATTTCGCATACAATGCTAGTTAAAGCTTACATATTTATCAGTGTACTACTTAAGCAGCATGCACCTCGCAACTAGAAACATAGTTTGAAACTAGAAGCCCTAAGGCTGAGCCTGTACCGCTTACCTGATCATATTTGTCCAAGCAGTTCCAGAAGAGGTTTTTTAATAAATCAGCCAGTCTGAAACGAGTATCATCCATGACGCCCTGCTTTTGTCTGATGAGGAAACTATGTAAAGGACCTAGATAATCCATACTAAATATTTGGCCAAGTGGTTTCTGATGAGATTTTTTAAAACATCAGCCAATAAGAAACAAGTATCATCCATGGCGGTCATATTTTGGTCCAATCAGGACCTTCCACAGATGTTCCAAATAAAATATTAAACCATTTGGCCAAGCGGTTTAGGAGATTTTTCAATAAATCAGTCAAATCATAAACAACAATGAATCGTAATGGTCGCCGCGTTTTTATCCGATCACTACGAAACCCATCTTGAACACAGGCGGCCTTACGCACTACCTTCTGAAAACTCCAGTGAACTTCGACCGTTACTTGTAAGATGGACGAAACCAGCAAACTTTGCAAAGGACTTCCCTTAGATGCTTCCTGTAAAGTTAGTTCGACTTGGCCAAGACGTTTAACAGGAGAAGATGAAACTGTGGAAGTTTACGGACAGACAACGGACTCAAAGTGATGATAAAGGCTCACATGACCTTTGGCAAGGTGATCTAAACAATAATTTAGAATTGAGTATGAAGCAACTAAATAAAATTTTTCATTTACCCATTGCTTGTTGCGTTCTCTCTTAAAACAATGTGTCAAAAAATGTCTTCCATTACTTGGTATACTTGTTAAATCTTTAATTAAATAAAACACTAAGGCCTTTATATGAGAAAAATTAAAACAACTTGATAACATTCAGCTTCCCTCCTATGTCTTTCAAAATCAATGATAAATACTTCCATCTCGTTTACATCATAAACAAAGGCATGCTAAAACGGGTCCGTATGGCACCCTGAGAGTGACTCCATATTGCTCCTTATAAGCATTGCTATTTGTCATGGAAAGATGCTGAACAAAAAATTATGATAGAGAATAATTTGCAAAGTATTTTAACAAAAATAGTAAAGTAAATTTCCCCTCAGGTTTTATATTACAATTTCAGTAATTTTAAATCAAAATTTGAATAATTTTAAAGAGCGCCATCCAAAGATCATTGTATCAAAAGTTAGTTCCTAATTGATTCAAAAAAGGAATTTAAAGTGAGTTTCCAGAATGGTCTAATGTAAAATTAGTCTCTACATGGTCTTCTACCAAAATTTTATCCATCATCCTAATCACCCAACCAAGATGGCTGAAACTGACAAACTTTGTTTCAAATGGAACCCCTTTTAGAAATTGATTGTCTTTTTGTTTGGATTGGCTGAGCCACTTGGAAACAAACTTCAGTGGACTTATGAATCTTAGATCTTCCACTACAAAAGTGACACCTTGCATTACAATGGACCACGAAAAATGTGGCCACAGTTGAACACCATAAAACCCGAGTCCCTATGGTGAATTAAAGTAATAGTTTTGTCTGAAACTGCTGTGCCAATAGGAACCAAACTTTATTGTACACATAGTGGAATGATCCTTGGATGATCCTCTACAAATTTTTGAGAATTCCATTCTGATGGCAACAGCTGAACAACGTTTATAAGAACCAATATGGTGTTGTGGTCAGGTATACAAGAACCTGGGCGTCCCTGGTTCAATTTCCAATTCCAACAATCATCTTGATTTAATTAACAAAAGCTCAGTTGGAAATGGCAAAGTTCTGATCAGCTTTCTGAATGTATTTCCATCCAGTCCAGTGTTAAACTAAGTTTGGCTGTGATGGTTATTGTTGTTGGTAGGTGAAAATGTTGGAACATAACTTTGGCAAAGGACCAAGTAAGAATCATTCCACCCAAATTTTGTCACAATTGGATCAGTATTTTCAAAAAGATTGTTGAGTTAATTTCTTATAGGGTTCAAGCTAAAGAAAGTTTGGCTTCTTAGTTTGCCCGCAAGGATGCTGGACATAATCTTGATTGAGAACAATCTAAGAACCATATTATCAATTTTAGTTGAAACTGCCTTCGTAGTTTCAGATGAATATATCTTTAAAAAAATATTTCCCTTTTTCCTTTTTTTTAACATTTAGAAAAGGCAGTGGGACGCAATTTTTTTACACTGATGATCACCAAAATCTGGTTCCAAATACAGGATTTTTTTTGTAACTGTGGTAAGATGGTAAAATACCAAAAGAAAAACACTCCTCAAAATCACATTAAAATTAAAAATTTCTCTTGTACATGCTTTTTTAACCCTTTAACCCTAAATAAATATATATTGGAAAATGATTTTTTTTAAATGCCCTGCGAAGCTTTTCTGCATTTACCTTTAAAAATTGTGAAAAAAAAAACATCAGAATTGGATGATATTAAAACTTTCCCATATAATGCAAAACAGACTTTTTTGCCCATTATGCCTCTATCTATCTCAAAAATGGTATAGATTCAATATTTTTCAGTTACAGAAACTCTTATCAGCAAACGCTACTTAGAATACCTAATGTTGCATTTTTTTATTAGGAACTATTAGAAAAAACATCAAATTCACACAACAAAATAAAAGATACCAAAATTAGGACATGGCTATTTTTCAAACCCAAAATGTCAACTGAGGTGCTTCGCAAGCGAAGCATGATATGACCGCAGCACATCAAAAATCAATCCAAACCTGTATTTTATATAGGGTATCATTTTGTTAAAATTTGAAATGGATTAAAATAATAGAACTAAAGTTATCGAATGGAAACCTTACTGTCTACGGACGACGACGCCGACATGCCTTTAACATAATACGACCCACAAAATTTTTGCGGTCGTATAAAAATGAATTGTGGTGCATGTTGCCCATTTTGTTGGCTAAATCATGGAGACTACTAAGAAAAAGACATTAATTCAGACAAAAACAAACATTTTACATTAAAATACAAGATAAACCCATGTTAGTCCTTCCTTAAAAACAATGAGGCTAGATCACATGAAATCAAAACCAACCTTTATCCAGTACAAAAAAAAAATACACAAAATTTAGAAATTTTATTTACCATAACAAAAGTTATCATGTGTAAACCAACCTATCAAGCCCTCATAGCCAATAATGACAGCGCCATACCATAAATGATAACACAGCCTCATTTTTTGTGGTTGTACAATAATGAGCATCTTTCAGTTTATCTTCATGTTGTAGACTTAAATTCCCTGAACTTGGGGACACAAATTAGAGCAAGCCAAAACCACTAATGTTGCTTTCTGTAGTATTTGCTCTTCCATTTGAGCAAGATCATTTAAGAAGTGAATGACAATAAAATACTGTCAATTCAACAAAAACTGGTCATCAAAGCAACCTTTTGTCTCTGAGAAGTGCAACAATATGCCAGTATTCTGATATATCATGACACGATATGATTCACAAAACATTGTGCACCAGTTCAAAATTTCAGAATATCAATCTTTTATGATATGGTAAAAATTTAGGCTTTGCACAAAAAATTGCTTAGACTTGTCAATTTCCCAAATGTGTTTAAGTCAAATATATGTAAGAACAGCTTAATGCCTCATGTCAAAAGATATGACTACTTCAGAATACAAAAAAAATTGAAAAATAAAATGATGAAACTTTATAGAGTCAAAAAATAACAAAGATGATACATTTAGATACATATCAGGATATGAATTTTGTCAACGATACTCATCCCTCATCTCGTCATTCAACTCCGAGCTAGTTTCAAGGCATTTCCAACTATAACCATATAAAATCAAACAAAGACAGAAAGTTTGAGAACTATTTATATAAGTATTGATACGTCCTCTGGATGAATGATATCTTACAATAACAAATACAGAATAACAATTAAATTTTATTACAAAAATAGAGCTTAGCTTTGTATTGGCCATCACACTGGGCTGTAATGCTAATACTTACCAGTTTACTGATAGGTTTCATTTAATTACTTTATTTTCGTGTTCGCTAAAGCTACCGTTCTGCTCCACCAATGTTTCCCCACATGAGATTGTTCTATCTATACTGTTTTTTTTATGTCAGATCTCAAATTAATGTAGTGGAATTATCCCAAAAGATCTAAAGATCAACTAGATTTCAGCAAATTATTTCTTCTCAGATAAAGATTGAATTTAACAAGGTTAATGATGGAATGAAATTTAAAAATTCAAAGTTAAAGAAGCTGACAATTGAAGTTTAAATTAAGACATTAAAGAAATTAAGAGGCAAATAGAATACATATTGAATGGAAACCAAAATCAACATTACAAAATGACATTATTATTCCCATTTTTAAAATTTCAAAACAGTTAACAAAATGAACCAGTACCTTTGTACAGGTACATGCTTTGTCTGTGATATTGATTTTTACAGTTTAATCTGGTCTTTTAAGATTATTTTTATTTGTAAATAAACTGAACTCATAATTTTTGATAGTACTGAAGATCTTACTCTTACTTATGATTTTAGTTAATATGTTCTCCCAAAATATGACTGAAATACTGCTGAATTCGGTGAAATTTTAGTCTTATTTGAATTATCGCTATAATTCTTCAACAGGGAAATAGCAGATTCTTTCCAAATATTTTCATCACAACATTTGTCCTACACATGTAAGTAACAGCTACAGCTCTGTGTGATGGTAAATCTACACTAAATTATATACAATACTATAAATATTACATGACTCATTAGAAAATACAACTTATAATAATAACTATAACCTTTGTTCTAAAAAAAAAACCAACAAGAAAGCACTATAACATAAACAAGAGTTCAATAGCACTATGATAATAAGTTTAGTACAAAAAACCTGACATGAAATTGTGACAAACAGTTAAATATAAATGCAGACTGATGGTCATCATTAGGTTGCCCCCCCTCCTTTCCTTTCCCTCTTAAAAACCCTATTTAAAAAAAAAATCCAGAGCTTAAAAAAACTAGGAAAATGATGGGAGAATTTAGCCTTAAACAGGCATCCCTTCTGTGAAAGAAATATCTATCCTTAGAGACAAAATGGCTCCTCTGGGTCCACATCTGAAAAGTATCACTTTAATTTCTTATTTACAATGATACTGATGGTGGCGAAAGATGCTCCTCGTATTAAAATGTTACTTCAAAAACAAACTGTTAGCATTGACAATCTAAATTTTTCATGTTAAAAGAATAAAAAGGCTGATGAATGAGGTTGGCAAATTTTGGGGTTTGGATGATAATGACGTGTAACAAAAAATTCGGCTGTTTTTAATAGAATGGTTTACTTACTTCTTCAAAAAATTTTCCAATTGCTATTCAAAGGATATTTCCAAGATCAACAAATTTTTCATCAATAACATATCAGATAGAATGCTGAAAGGGAATTCACCCCTTACAAATGCTTATCAGATGCACATTAGTCAAAGGAAGTAACTAGATTCAGCAAATGACCCAGTCATATTTTCAAAGAAATTTATAGTTCTAAGTATTTTTAAGGAGATTTCCCAAACTGGAAACTAAAAATAAAATTTCTAAATTTTTTTCCAGTCACTTGTGGAAACCATGAGACAGTACTTAGTTCCCTGAAACAATCCCAATTAATTTTTTATACTGGACGTCTTTGACAAACCAAATGCATCAAACTGCAACTTGATTAAGGAAAGGATAATGTGATCGTCATCCATTTCAATTTGAAAAAAAAATCAGATACATATGAATTCAACTATATGAATATTAAAAAATGTGTCCATGGGACACACATGCCCCTGTTACGGTAAAGGGGAAGTAAACAAATGACAAACCTGAAAAGGGGAGATACCGTACAACTTACTTAATACTGCTTCAGAACAAATATCAAATCAATCCAACAAGCTGAAAAATCCATCGACGGAAATAGGTACAGACAAGGGTAAACTTAATGTCCCCATCATCAAAAGGTAGGGGCACAGCATAAAAACAATTATGAAAAATTCAATATTTTTGCTACAAGTCATTCTTTTAAACAACAAAATATTAAGTTGAAAAAAACAAAGATGCAATGTGCAAAGACTCGTTTGTGGTACAACTGTCAAAAAAAAACAATAACAAACATGTACATAGATATAATTCTCTCTTGTTCTTGTACATACTATCTCTCTCCCACTTCCATTCATACATGCATGTGTTTCAAAAATGTTGCTGATGTCATAGATTTTTTATCAAAACAAAAAGAAACACACATAAAAGAAAATTAATACCAAGTTCTACCTGAGAAATTTATTTACTTAATTTTTTCTAAGAGATTTTTAAAGTTTCTTGTTCAAAAACTTAAAACATGAAATTACCCAATTTTCAATTTTATGTCCTTGACTATCTTGTGTGTTTACATGGAACAGCCAAAAATTTATTTGTGTAAAGTGAGTTTTGGTCTTAAATCATTTATATTTTCATGATACAATTTTAATGGATAAGTTTCTACAAAAATGTCATAGTTTTTATCACAAAAATGTTCTTTAACCTCTGTACCTCTGTAAAAGATGTTGGAGGTTTTTAAAGGAAAGTCTAATACAATAAATGCAATATAAATGCTCAAGCCAATATCATAATTTTTATATAATCTTATAAAAAAAAAAAACCAAAAATTTCAAAGCATAATTTTTTTATTACTGCTTTTTTCCCTATATAGAAAACCACCAACAAAACTTTTCAATTAAGTTTTTCCCACTTTTGTCTGTATACTTTTTATATTATCTGTCATCCACAGTGAAAACATGACATTGCCAAAAAGATATAATAAAATGAAAACACATTAATAAATATTTATTAAATATTCTAGAAAGATATATATTTTATTGATCAAATCAACCGTCTATCAAGTTTGGCGAAAAACGAGGCTTTTTCTCTTGGAATCTAATAGAAAGTTTTAAGAGCTGTTTCCATTTAAACATCAAAATACATATATCTGCACAATTTTCTATGATATATATATGCTATAAAGAATTAAAAACTATGATATATAAAATAATAAGAACTAAAGCCTTTTTTATTATGCAAATTATGGGAAAAATCTTAGAAACCATAATACGATAATATATGACTACAAATTTTAAGATTGTACAAAAATCATACATATCTAAAAATTTTAAAACAGAATTTGAAGAATAATTTCTTTCCAGAATAATATTTATTTGACCATTTCTGACAACACTGTATCAAAATTATGCTTTAGTTGTTTTGATTTTTCAAAGAATTTTTATGACAGATTGCATCAAGTTCTAGTTATTAAACAGAAAGGTCTCCCATAAAAAAAAACTTTTTTATGAAAGGTCTTTCTGTTTAATATTAACAAGAAAAATTTTCACGGGTAGAAAAATTACAATTGCTGAAAGCACTTATAATTTGATTTAAGTATAACCATATTTATAATACTTTGCAGGAAAAATAAAGAGTATATCAAAACAGGAAGACGTTCTTTATACAGTAAACAATGCTCTGAACAAATAATCATGTTATTTTATAGTTTTAAAAGTTTAACACATGTATGGAGAAAGTAAACAAAAGTTAAAAATAATTCCTTATCAAACTTAAATTATGTATTTTGTTAAAGGTCATATAAACTTTCAACATTTGAAAATCCTGCAAATTCCTTTCACCTGGTATGTTCAAAACATTTCTAATTTCAAGATTTCCATATGGAAAAATGTATGTGAGACAATTTGCGAGATCAAACATGTTCAGTTTGATTAATAAAATATTATTAACTTTCCAAATTTCTGTGTTTCATGTTTTTCATCCCCTTATATATAGTCCATTTCTACTCCTCGAATCCACATGATCCACTTGGTCATTTAGAAGTAGTGGAAGCTTTGTCATGAACCAATGAAAAAGGAGATGGATGTCTGTATTCAATACAATAATCTGATATGCTAACATAATTACACCAGGACAAAGTTCTCAGAACTTTTCTCCTAGAGTAATTTTATCACAGGAATGATAAACCGAGTTATTCATTAAATATTTTGTCAATGAATCAAGAACATGTCCAACTGACCCTAGTATGCATTACAAAATGTAAATTGTTGTTGATGGGTTTCGTCTTAATATACGTTTGTAAAAAATAAAAAAAACAAAGGAAAAATATTGTGAAAAGAAATTTCTCAATGATTACCCAGCAGTCTTACCAATAAAGCTCTCATACATACAAACAAAAAATAATGATACATTGTAAAAGGAGATTCTACTTATCTCCATATATCAAAGAATAAATTTGTCAAGAACGGTCAAAACAACTTTAATACGAAGGCCTTATATAAAACTGGCAGATTACATAGGAATGCTATGTAGGATAATATAGATATAAATAAGTACTTTAAAATATATCATCAATTGTGTAGTAATTGCCATCACTGTAAACACTTTTTTCAATATTTATAATAAACAGAAATAAGACTTATCAAATCTTCTAAATTCAGAGATGACCTTTGATTGCTTTTTAACAAATGGGATTTGAATATAAGCATTTTTATATTTCATACTAGTATATGGGGAATAGTAAGGCCAGTTCAAGTATATTCTCATCTCACCAACCTCATCTCTAAAAGGCCTACGCCAAATTTCTTTTTTACATAAATTGCCAATTGATCATAATTACAAAGTTGAAAAAACAACATAGAGAAAAGGTATCCATGGGAAACGCATACACCTGCACTGGCAAAAAGGAATTACAGGTATGTCAGACCTGAAAGCAGAGACACTATACAACTCACCCTGACAATGCTTCAGACCAAACATAAAATCAATTAAACATACATAAGTCAAGAAATCTTTTGATAAAAATTGACAAATGTACAGACAGATGTAGACAGACGACGGGAAAACTTAAAGGTGCCCACCAATGGATTGTTTGAGGTAAATGAGAATCTATAAATTAACTTGATCTGGCCTCAGCTATTTCCCCATATTTTCTGTAGAGTGCAGAATCATCCCTTGCAAATTATTTACACATTTTCTCCAACAGTACTTTAATAAGTATGTAGATATTACTTAACTGTCAATCAAAAACTTAGGATATTAAGTCAAAAAATATAATATCAACAATTTTTGTCTTACTTGTTGTATTTCTTTAACAATTAGACATTTTCAGGTTTGTTATTTTTATGGTCTAATAAGTCTGACCTTTCCTTTACAGGTCTTTTTCACCAACACAACTTTTTTCATAAAACAATGAAAGCAATTTTTTTAAATAAATTTGCTGCTATAGCCATTATAGAATAAAACAGTAAATTTTACAATACAAAAAAACTTGTAAATTACTTCAAAATACACAAATAATTTCTCGTAGAAAGTAAACAATGTCAACAACATGACATGTATATTTCTTTATACAAAAGAAGAACATGCCAAAGAACAATTAAAAGGTCAAGAATTGTGTAATATTTTGGCAATTTTAACAGTGGAGAAATAAGTAAGAATACATCTATGGTCAATGGACTTTCTAATCATAAATACACTGTTGTAATGACGGACCAACTTCTGTCGTGCCCGTCCATCATCAACACTGGGCTGTAAAATAAGGGAATAGTGAAGATTTATACAGCTGGAAGACAATCACACTGCCGTTGAACTGTTCGCCCTATTTTTTCCTCGTCTCTGTGCTAACCGAGAGGCACCAACAGGTTCTAATACGGGCTTTGGCTGGTTGTTCAGAGCATTAAACATTGCCCTTATTTCACCCTACAAATATATAAATACTGTATACTAAACTTTGCATTTGTTTTTTTTTTTGGCCGTTTAATGCCCCTTTCAACAATAATTCAGTAAATTTGTCAAGGAGGTAACTGACAAACCTTATCATGTGCAATATGAGTTGAATGCTCCTTTTTGTATGTAAAAAGTTAGGCATGAACTCAAGCCATATAGGTGATATGCTTCAGTGATCTGTAAAGTAAGCTTTCACCTGTTCCCTTGAATATCAAGAGGACCTTTTAAGACTCCTACAAGTATATGGCCACATTTGGATATCCACCTACGGAAATTTTTGGTTAACCCTAAGGTTGACCGCCACAATAGGTGAAGCATTTGTCCATGAATTCATGGGTTACCTCCTTAAGATACATTAGGTTGCCCAAGGAAAAACATGGACAAATGCTTTGCCTATGGTGGCATTCAACCTTAGGGTTATCCGTAGGTGGATATCCGAATGCGCCCTATGTCAAAACAAAAGTATTTTATTTTAACACACAAATGTTTATACCATTCCCATAAAACTGATGTTTTTAAATGCTGTCAAATTCATATGCAACGATTATCAAAGAGCCTGTCTCTAATAAACTCATGTTTCCAAAGATAGCCAAATTGAAACACCACAAATAATACTACTTTTATTTACTTTTATTACCTTTAGATGTGGACCATTTAACACCAGCTGTCGATCTGACAGTTCTGCACGCTGAGCAATCCACGGGTGATTGAGCACTTGAGTTGCTGACAGTCGTCTTGATGGATCCACATGTAACATTTTTTGTACCAAATCCTGAAAAAAGGACATGAGTGATATTGTTGATCAAGTTCTTATGAAAAGTATATGAGAAGGTAAGGTCAGTGGCCTTGGACCTGAACTTTGACCTCAATGTCATTTGGATGGTGTATGAAGTAGTCAGGAAACACAAAATATCTAAGAGAACATTCTCTGAAAGAAATCTGAAAAACATCCAACTCAGATGAAAAGTTACCTTGATCTTTGACCTACTGATCTCAAAATCAAAAGGGTTCTTTTTTTTATTCCTATTTATTTGTTCATTAGTTTCATTTAAATCAGACGAGGCAAACTGAAGTAAGTAAAGAAACAAAAATCTGTACACAAAAGTGAACTTCCATGCCCACAATGTTTGACCAGCTGTGAGCAGCCAGATTTTTTTTCTTACAAAGCACACTTCAATATTATTTCAATCAAGTCTCCCAAAAGTTCAATTTAACATGGATCATTCACAAGACTATGAAACCGTTTCGGTGGTGTAATGGTTAGCGTGCTCGCCTCGAGTGCTGAAGGTCATGGGATTGATCCCAAGCCAGGTCAAACCAAAGACATTAAAATTGGTATTTGCTGCTTCTCCGCTAAGCACGCAGCATTTAGGAGTAAGAGCAAAGA
>JAULBM010022440.1:0-21201 GCA_032357055.1 Geukensia granosissima | reverse complement strand
GGCTGTTACCAATCTGAAAATAAATATTCTGGCCTGGGTCCATAAGAAAATATATAAATGATTTTGCCTTCCACCAGATTCAAATAGGCTTTATTTTAAAATAAATGGTCTGTTGACGAAAATAAATATTCTGGCCCGCAAAAGGTTCAAAATAAATATTCTGACTCGACATAAACTGCCAGGCCCCCCTAGTCCGTAGGGGTAATTTAGATGGGTAGGTAGGTGGCCAGCAAACAAAGAATATTTTAATTTAGGCCCAAAGTGTGGGGCAACACATGATGTCTTCTTGGGAAGACTCAAAACTAAGTTTGCCAAATTTAGGCCAATTTCTTTCAAATTGACAGCAATTTTCCAGAAATATGATAAAAAATAAAATTCACCAGTCCACCCATTAATTTGAACAAATTGGATGAAAATCTAGGAATTTATTTATTATGGCATAACCTTTAATTCTGTATTGCAGCATTTTGTGGGTGGAAATGGCCCATCTGAACTTTATCCAGATCCAATACCCTATGATAGAAAAGCAGACACTGTCAAACCTGTAAGAAAAGTACCATCAAGAAATAATGAAAACCCAAGGCTGTTGAAAGTACGAAGAAGACTAGAATTTGGATTCTTAGAAAGGTATCTAACCTGTCATATATGAATGCATGTATTATGTTGATGAAACTTCACAAATTCTACATAAGACATGCATGCAGCATAAGACAATATATTTGCTTATGTTGCACGCATTAAAGTTTTATAAAGATTTTTGAAAACATGTATTTTTTTAGCATGATTACCTGAACAAAGGCAATGCCCATAGTAATATAAAAATAGGAGATGTGGCATGATTGTCCATGAGACCAAGTGACAGTAGAATTTTAACTTGGTTCGTTTGTATGTCTTTCTTTCTTCTATCTTTTAACTTTTCATATTTAATTTTTAATAATTCCAATATTAATTGTAATGTTAACTTTGATTGGCTAATAGTTTTTGTTCAATTTTTGATGAACATAGTTAGTGTATGAATTCACATGATGTGTAAACTAAAGTAGTCCGTTTATTTGAATGAATTATTGGGCTTATAAAGTTAGAATATTTAATGATTGGTGGAATTATAAGGAATAAACGCAATGTACATGTGTAAATTAATAACTTTTATTTATTAGTCATACAGACACATTTTATCTCGAGCATTGTATGTTACTCACAGCTTTGCATACATATGATGTTGTAAGATTCATGCATAGTTTATGTACATGATGTATGTTTTGTTTTATTTCAACAGAAATTGCAGAAATACAAGAAATAGATAAATATATAAATTGTTAAAAAGTATTGACTTTTTAAACTGTTTTGTGTTTTTGAAAAAAAAACCTCAAAAACCTACTAGCACATGGATGCAAAACCAAGAAAAACAATTTTAGCCTTATGTTGAATCAAACAGCATTATAGATGTACTAATATGTGCTACAACAATGTACAATACAGATTTATATTTAACAGTAATAATACACAACCAGAGACTACAACTTGTGAAACAAACAGTAGCAATACAGAAACAGAAACAACAAATTGTGATACAAGCACACAGAGTGTTGAAATGCAAACAGAAGGTGGATGTAAGTACCTAGTGACATTACCTGATTTAATCTTTAAATATGACATCTTAGATTTTGCCATTTATTAGATGGATGATAGATTATGATAACTTTTAATTTAAAGAATGGTTAAACAAATTTATTTTTATGTCCCTGCCAAATTTTAGTCAGCTAAAACTTAGCAACCACTTATGCCAGTTATGGGAATGATTTGAAATTGGGCATGCAGGTTCAGCACTATGAGTTGTATCGTGTGTGCAACTTTAGACTTAACTTAGTTTAACTTAGTTTTGCATCAAAAAATTTTTCATCGGCTAAAACTCAGCAACTACTCATTGGAATGGTTTGAAATTGGGTATATGGTTTTACCACCATGAGTTATATTGTGTATGTGAATTTTATTGATATCGCACTTCAACTTCCTGTTTTCTGAATTTTATCTGCAGTTTTACCATTGCCCCATATGTCCATGTAAATATTTGTAAGCTAAAACTCAGCAACCATTAATAGGAATGATTTGAAATTTGGAATACAGCTTCAGCAATATGAATTGTATAGTGTGTGCCACTTTCATGGATGTTGAATATTAAATTCCTGTTTACCAAACTTAAATTGAGCTTGTTCATCTGAAAATTTTTCGTCAGCTAAAACTCAGCAAATGCTTATGGGAATTTCTTGAAATTTGGTATACAGCTTTACTATCATAAGTTTCATTGAATGTTTGAAATTTATTCATGTCACATGTCAACTTTCTGTTTTCCAAATTTGTGTCATGTCTGAGATATTTGCTAAATTTCCTGAGCCTCTATACACAATGTAGTTAAAATTCTACGGTCACTTGGTGGGTGGCTGTCTCATGGACAATCATGCCACATCTCCTATTTTTATGTAGTTAATACCATCATGTATTACTAATATAAATACACACTTATGTGTAAATTTGGCACAGATGTGTTATTTTAATTAATTTTTAAAATTCCTTGTTTTTTTAATCCTTTTACAGTTTTTGCCATAAACATGATATAAATTTTTTAGTTTTTGTTTTAAGGCAGTATGACAAAAACTTTCCTCTTAACAATTATAATTTATATTTTGGTGTAAACATGCATGAAATAGAAATCTGACAGTTTATTTAGAACATTCTGCATAAACTCTTGGTTTGGAACAATTCTTTGAATGTGAATGTCTTTTTTGGTGTAAACCACAAAGTCACAAAAAGGTGCTCCTGTGACAAGAAGTTGTCCCTGTACCTGAATGTAGTAATCATGGTTTTGCCTTAATTTTTTTCCATTTTCTGTATTCTCTAGACAAAAATCTGCTCCACTTACAGCTTCATTGATGGTACTGTCTCTCTGGGAATAAGGACATTTAATTTCCATTATTCCTGTTAGGCTGTTATCACAAATTTTGGCGTCAGGACTGGCTCCAATAAAGGGGAAAAGTGGGTTGACAACCAATCCACAGTCATGGACATGATGTCCTGAAGTTGTAACATAAACTTTTCTTGCTTTTGTTTTACTTTTCTTTCCATAAGACACAGCTTTGGAGTTAAAGCTTTTTGGATTTATAATAGAATCAACAAATTTTTCTGTTACTGCCATTTTCCTTTTTACAATTTTGTGAAAATTAGAGGCAGTTTTACGCGTTTTTCTTTCTTCAAACCACCTGGCAGAATTTGCTTGATCTCTTGTGCTTTCTTCTATGGCGATAGCCTCTTCATATAATATATTATGTTTCTATAGACCTCAGGCAATATGCCATGAACAACATCTTTCCTAGGAAATATAAGATCACCACAAGTTGTTCCAACAGGCACTATTTCTTTTCTTGAATAAAATTGAGCCTACAAAACAGACAAGTAAATGTATACAATTTAACTTAAACGTATATGAGTTAGAATCTGTTAAACTAAGAATAACATGGGCATGACAAGGAAGAAATTATTATGGTCTTCCACTGAAAAAAATCTGTTTACAAGTTTACTGTGACAAAAAAGAAACAAATTGCCCTTAATTGACAATTTTAAGGAGAGAATGGTTGAAATACTAGTCTTGGTTGAAGAATGATTGTGAGAACTTGGTCCATATGAAATGTTGTCATTTTAAGGACATGCTCCAGGAATAATTTCTACTTTTCAGTTTCAAGCATATATATATACTTAATTAATGGGATTAAGAGCTACCATACATGTATTTTTGTTTCAATGACATTGTTATGGTTATTTGCATGTTTTGAACTAATTTGTTGTTTTGCAATATTACTACAGGTGAAGAATCTTAACTGGATTATTGTTTATTGGATGATTGTGTCTGATGATTCGCTGTCAAACCAAAATGGTGACTAGGCTTACAAAAGCAAAGTTAGCTCTGGACCTGTGTCACTTACGCTTTTCTCGATATGCAGGTACAATGAAATTGCACTATGATAAGTATTGCAACATTGTATATAAAAATGGGAGATCTGGTATGATTGTTCATGAGACAACCATCCACTTGAAGACAGAAAAATTGGAACTTCTACGGGTCACCGTAAGGCCTTCAACAATGGATATTGGTCCATACCATAAAGTAAGCTGTAAAAGGCCCCGATAAAAAACCAAAATGTGAAATTATTCAACAATTACAACAATTGACCTAATCTATAGAAAACACGAAAAACGAATGACAATAAACAAGTAAACAACTACATCCACTGGACTACAGGTTCCTGGCTTAGGACAGGCACATAAAGTATGTGGCGGGGTTAAACCCATAGTGAGCGCTCAACCCTCCCCCTAACCCGGGACAGTTACACCGTTGGAAAATAATTTAAAATAACAATTTGTAACGACAAATCAGAAAGAGCAATTAAGACAATTTTTTAAAAATGCATAATGAAAGAAAAGACATCATGCCAAAAGATTTTTTTTTGGTTCACATATGATATTCATTGATATTTCGAGTTAAGAACTCTATTTTACATTTAAATTTTAAAATCATACATATTTTGAAAACACCAAACTTTTGTAAAGAGGCAAGAATATTTTTAAAGGCAAATAATAGTTGGCTCATTTTTTGAAATATTTTGCTGATCAGCTATTTCTGGTATGTGGGTTCGATTCCCACCCAGGATTATAATGTTAGTATTTGCACCACACAAAGTCTGGCTATGTATGTATTGTTTGCGTTTTTTTATTAAATTGTTCTTGTTAAATTTTTTCTTAATTTTTTGTTACCAGTTGTTACTTGTTTCTGAAATTTTGTTTTCATTATTCCATAATATTTACATGTATGGTAATGAAGTCTAGCAAAAAATTAAATTTATTTTCATATTGAATTATTCAGACAATTGTAAATTTGGGAGTTTTTATGGCTTCTTTGTTAAATTTGGTGTTGCAAGTACATGTTGCTGGCGCAAACGGAGGGAACCATCCTGTGCCTCCACCAGAAATATGCAGTGATGCAATTTTGTTTTCAGCTTTTAACTGTTAATATAGAACTTTTCCCTGGCAATGTTTAACATCAAGGATTCTTTTCTGCCAAATAAAGATCTGTCTTTACAAGAGGGGAGCAAAGTTGTCTTCACAAGAGGGGAGCAAAATTTTTCACCATTTTTAGCTCACCTGGCCTTGAGCTTTACTCATCACTTCGTATCTGTCATGGTAAACTTTTTACATTTTCATCAACTCCTCTGGAACCACTGAGCCAATTTAAACCAACTTTGGAATGATCCTTGGATGGTCCCCTTTCAGGATTGTATCCGGGGTCGTGACCAACGATCCATATTGTCGTGGTTACTAAAAAAAAATAGAAAATAGGGGGGGGGTTTCTAAAAAAATCTTCTTCTAAAAAACTGTTGAGCCAATTTAATCCAAACGTTGATGAAATGATCCTTAGGTGGTCTTTTTTTAGAATTATATCCGATGACCCCGCCCGCCAATCAAGATGGCCCCCATAGCTGAACTTAGTTTAAAATAAAACCCTATGGGAAATTCACTAAAAATAACTAACGGGGTACTCACTAAATTGAAACCAAACTTTAATAGAATGGTCACTAGGTTGGCACTTTTCAGAATTTTATCCGATGACCTCACTTGCCAACCAAAATGGCTGCCATGGCCGAATTTAATTTAACATAGGACCCTATGGGAAATTCATTGAACAATCTTCTTGTCTAAAACCATTTGCTTAATTCGAACCAAACTTTGATGGAATGGTCACTAGGTTAGTCCCTTTCAGAATTGTATCCCATGACATCACTCGCCAACCAAAATGGTCACCTCAGCCGAACCTAGTTTAACATAGGACAAGTGTGTCTGCCTGTCTTACCTATTATATTAAACAAAAAAAATTATTTAAGTTTATTTATTTCATGTATTTTTGTTTTAGGGGCAGATCCGATGGATGTTTTATCATTAACAGTAGAGAAGGAGTTATTAGAAAGAAACCTAGCAGAGAATATATTGGAAAATGAGAAATTGAGATCAAGTTTAGGTTATTACAAAGCCAAGAACAAAACATCAAATACACTGAAACCCACAAATGATACCATAGAGCCATTTTCATACAAAAAATTTTCTGGGAATGACAAACTCTTCAAGTACTATACTGGATTCAGCAATGCAGAATTTCATGGTTTGTTTACATTTCTTGTTCCAGATCCAACAAATCCATCTATTACAGTAACAAAGAACATGCACCTGAAGATTGGTATTATGGATCAGTTATTTTTCACCTTGTGTAAATTAAGAAATAATTTTGATTTTATGGACTTGTCGTATCGATTTAAAATCTCGATTCAAGACTGCAGTTCTCTGTTTGGTGATTGGATAAACTTTATGTACCTCAGGTTTGGTGAGATAAGTATATAGCCACCACGTGATGTAATAATAGACAACATGCCAGAAAATTACAGGAAAGATTTTCCAGATACAATAGCTATCATTGACTGCACGGAAGTAAAAATTGAAAAACCATCTTCTTTACCTGCTCAGTCACAGTCTTATTCAGACTACAAGGCTACAAACACATTGAAAGCATTGGTAGCAGTAGATCCTAGAGGTTCTTTACTGTTTTCTTCATGTCTTTTTTCGGGTGGCATATCAGACAAAGAAATCTTTGAAGAAAGTGGATTCCGAGAATTACTGCAACAATTAATTTTACATGGCCATTTAAGAGAAGGAGATGGATTGATGGCTGATAAGGGTTTTAATGTAAAGAATGAAGTAGAAGATGTTTGCAAACTTCGGTTGAACATTCCCCCTTTTGCACAGGCCGGAACTCAGATGAGTCAAGCAGATGTCATGTTAACAAAGAAGATTGCAGCTCATAGAGTCCATGTAGAGAGAACAATTGGTTCAATAAAGAAATTTAAAATTGTTGCTCACAGAATACCTTTGTCATTGTTTGGTTAGGTAAATCAGATTTGGAATGTGTGTAGTTTTCTTACATTGTTTCAGAAACCTATTATATCCTGTTCTCTGTGCAAAGAATATTTCGTGTTTTTTATTTTGTAAAAAAAATTTCACATTATATCAAAACTTTATTTTATTTCATCAACCAATTTTCTTAAAAAAAAAAATTAAAGTGATAATGTTACTTGCTAAATGGATTTCTCTTAAGATTCGGCTGTTTCATCCATGTCTCTTTTTCTGTTATTTCCTTGTAAAACAAGGCCATGTTTTCAGATTTCAGCTAAACTAGACAGTGACTTGTTTTTGTCTTTTTTTGGTATTTTATTTTGTTTATCAAAATCCTCTGTTTGGAATTTGTTTTGATTTTGAATCCCACTCCCCTTTCCATGTCTCCTTAAGCTATTATTAATAGCTAAATATTATGCTTCATATTTGTCACAAACACTACTTTAGCAAGTTTTTAAATGTTAACTTTATCAATAGAAAGAAATTTGACAGTGGTTAGTCAATCACATGTATTATATTATGTCTTCAACCCAAACTTACCAAAGTTTTTAAAAAAAAAAGATTTTTTCATTTGTCACTCACTGCTTAAATTTAACGTTTTTTTTAAGTAGACTGTAAAAGTTTCCTCTGTGTATGCTTTTCAAAGAACTAGAGAGTATGGGTATCATTATGAAGCTTTATGCTCCCCTTTATAGGCAGTTGTGAGTATTAAGTATGGTTATTTCTAAAAAAAAAAAAACAACAGGCAGTTTATGTAAGACAAATCTTGCAAATAGGAAGTAACCCTGTTAACTATAAAACGGAATATTAAAGATAGTATGCTATTTATTTTGACCAAAATCACACTTACAATAGTCTACATTTTACCTGAGTGCTTAGTGTACTTCCAAGTGGGAATTTTCCATAGGATGTATCAAATGTCACATCTGTCTTGTGTGCAAGATAGCTGATGGGATAACCCTTTAAACTTTGTAGGTGGTCAATATCTGATTCCTCTACTTTAACTTTTCTGAAAATTATGGTCATAGTTACTTAATATATCAAATAATTTTTAAAAAAACTCATAACAGAGAACTTTTAAACTAGAACATCTTACAAAGTATGTTTTGGGCAACCTTATCAGCACCTTTTTATACTACATGTATAATCTCAATTTAGCATTGTTTTAGGTGCAGCCACATGAGCGTCTCGTTTGATTCTGTTGATGTAAAAATGTCTGAAAAGAAATAGTAAAATATGGTTGTAAAGATGAAAATTTATAAATTAGAATAATGTCTCATTCTCATTACTGTCATTTGTAAATTTGTAATACAAATATTTTATCCATTTAAACTTTTCTATTTTTGACAAGATATGCTAAATTACAAAAGAGAAATTTTTTTAAGGTTGATCTGTTAAGGTACATGTATGTGCACTTGTTAACCATGTATTGTGATATTATAGTATATATTTTGTTAATGTTATATTCATACAATATGTGATGTTAATTAATGTTACCGATTATCTATTAAAGTATTTGTTAACGGCTTCCGTTTTCTGTTCTTCTTTGGCTTTACAATAACCATTTGTGGGACGGGAACTGGTTTAATTTTCATGCCTCTTGGTTTTCCCCATTGCTGTGGAAGACTTGTGGAGCATAGTTCAGAAGGAGGTTCTGTAAGTCCCATCAACTGCCACTGAATTAAGCCTTGTATCAATCCTATTATATGAGAGCAAGATCCACTCAATCTGAAAGCAACAAAATACACAGGAACTTCACATACTAGTTTAATGCTGCTACAGACCTAATATGCATGTATCGAAGCAGCATGAATCTGAAGTCAAGTGGTTGTTTAAGAAGTCAAATCTTATCCGTGTTTATTCTTTGATTAAGTTGATGTATTGATACATAAAAAGATAGTTTCACATGTAGTACATTGTATTTTGGGTCTTACACATTAAACCAGTCTTTATAGTATGTTACACATGTGATCATGTTCTTGTTGAAGGCCAGTATACATGTAACATGTAGGAATTTGTTATTTGTTGGAATGATGTCTTGTGGACAATCATGCCAAAATTTGTATTTATTTACAGAATTTCTCAAGTTTGTATCTATATTTGTATTTGTATCTATAAGATAAATTCATTGGGTAAACAATGCACACTTATGACTGAGAATAAATATAAAAATTTTGACAACAAAATAAGCATCACTGCATATTTCTGGTGGAGGCACAGGATGGTCCCCTCCGTTTGCGCCAGCAACATGTACTTGCACCACCAAATTGACATCGAATCTATAACACTCCCAAATTCAAGATTTTCTGAATAATTCAATATGAAAATATTTTTTTTGCTAGACTCATTACCATACATGTAAATATTATTGAATAATGGAAAACAAGTAAGAACTGGTAATAAAAGAGTAAAAATGTAACAAGAACATTTAAAAAAAAAAACAAACTGCAAACAATCCATACACAGCCAGACTTTTAGTGGTGCAAATACTAATACAATGTATTATAATCCTGGGTGGGAATCGAACCCACGTACCAGAAATAGCCGATCAGCAAAATATTTCAACAATTTGTCAGCAATTAAAATTTGTCATCATAAGTGCAACGCATTAATTCATGTATATCAAAGCTCTTATTTGACAATCACTGTCAATAAACATATGTATATAAAGACTTCTTTTGGAGTATGTCTATCAAACACCAAGGAACAACATCAATGCAGGTCAGCATAGGGCTTTCAACAATAGACCCGAATCCATACCACATTGGTTTACAGTTTAGACTCTGCTTTTATAATTGTTGGGTTTTGTATTGCATTTTTTTAATCATGTTAATCAACATTAAGACAAGATTTATATTGTGAATACATATTTATTGTGCAATCTATAGCTTACTATACAGATTGGGGGTCCACCCTTGTTTTAGGCATTTCCAGATTCATTGATTTACAAACAAGTGTGGTCTTGACATACACCTAATCTTTATGGTTATATTTACCTTAATAGTCAAATACTATACCATTCATATTTCATATCAAAGTATAATTCTAAAACACTGTTATGTTAACTTTTAAGATGTAAAAAGATCGTTTAGCCTTTAGGGAACATTGACTGCTTATAGATATGCGAGCCCCTCAACCCAGAGAGAATCGACACGGCAGACAATCTGAGCATGACCAAATACTTATTAGAATATGTGTTTATTTTCATTAATTTTACCCTGCAGTGCAAGAACAATAAGAATACTGGATTTGGCCCTTGCAGATGTCAAGCGAAAGCTTGTGCGCAGCTTCATTCTTCCTCTGGCTGCGATGACACTTCGCAGCCACCCGTACTGTGTCATCAAATTTTGTCATGTACACATCGTGTAAATAATTTTCTGAAAAAAATTTGAACCCCTGTTGCCTGCAACGCAATGAGATGCTTTGGTTTGGCAATTCTAATTTAAAATTGGGCGGCAAATCCAACAGATTAGCCGCCCGGTCAGTTCCCTTCGATTCCGCCATTTTGGCAATGTTTGTCTGAGTCATGTGGACAAGTATCTAATTAGCATAAGTGGGCAGCGCATAAAATTCAAGGGGCGATAAGTGAATTATATTTAAACATCAGACAATTAACAGTTTTTATTATATTTTATGTATTAATAACATACAAACAAGTAGGCGAATCAAACCATACAAATACCAAAGAAAAAAATACAATTATAGCAAAATATTATTTTTCTAGTTGAAATATTTTGTTAATAAATATCAAAATTATAACAAACATGATCTATGACCCTTTTTAATATCTATATTCATGAATTCAGGTCTTTATTCAAGACTTTCCTCAAACCATACTATAGTATCGTGTTGTTGTTTTAATTCTGACCTTGGCAATTGTCAAAATGAATCCATCAGTCTCTTCATATCCATACCACTGAAAAAAACAGGGGGGCATGATGATCACATTATTTGGTCCTTTTCCTGGGGACATCAATGAGTTAAAATATTTGTCTCTCTTCAAAAGATATCATGCAAATAAATGGACATTTTTACTAAATGTATGACTAAAAATGTTTATAAAAAAAGCTATTTGAAATCTAAACACTGCTTTTTATTTATGTACATAGATGCCAATGATAAACAAATGTTTTTATTCATTTAACCCTGCAACTAAATATTCAAACGAAATAAGAAATGCAAGTTAAAAAACATTTTCAAATTTTGTTAATAAAACAAAATTGAAATTTCAAAATATTAAATGTATATTATAAATTTATTATCATTGTTTATTTAAAAGATTAATATTATAGCTAGAGTCGGTACAATTAGAGCACGTAAAGTGATCATTATAAAATTAGAAATTTAAGTTTGAAATACATTTTTCCTAATCTTTGTTAAAAAAACAAAATTGAAATATAAAATGTATTATAAATTTATTAATAAAATAAATATTAAAGCTTGTGTCAGTAAAATGAGAGCAGAAAATAAACCATGATAATTGGTTTTATATTGGTGTTTTAGCTTTTGCATCAATTGATACTTGTACAGTACAAACAGAGACATACTATGATAGATATCAGACCAGAGAAATGTCCAACATTCTCTCAGAGGCAGGATGTCAAACATCTTGTCTCTCGGGTACAGGTCGTAAAGCCTACCAACAAAAATGATTATAGTGGGAAAAACTATTCCCCTGTGAACAAGTGCATTATCTTGTGATATCAGTTAAATTGTGTTTTAATATTTAATACAAAATTACAAATCTGATATCAATTCAAAGGATGGTTTCCAATATTAAAAACTAAATTTAGTCATGGAATGGCCAAAAAACTTGTTACAGCAAAAAATGCAGTCTGGGTTTTACGAATTTTGATTTCTCAAAAAAGCTATATCTATGGTGTGTGATGTTTCTGTTAATATCAATAAGAGAAAAACAAATATATGCATAGATATTTAACAAAAATCGTAGAGACAAAATTGTTATTTAACCACAAACAATAAAAATTCACATTTTCTTTGTCAAAACAAATATTATTGAATAAAATATAAGTTTATTATATTTTTCACAAATAAAAAGAAGGCATTACAATACACAATAACTATAAAATTTTAAAAAAAGGAAAAACAATTTGAAAAAATATCTTTTTTGTATAATATTTCACTTGATAGCTACAGGTAAATACGGGTAACTTTTAACGCCCTTAGACAACTGGTCGACCTGCATTTAAGCAGCAGGTAATTGCTTAACGACCTTAAGGTCAGGCAGGATGTTGGACATGTCTTACAGAAGTCTCTGAGAGACATCTGTAGCAGTATGTCTCTGTGTGTACTCTCATGATATGTTTGTATCTGATTAACTGATGCTTCTAAACAGATACCAATAACATT
The DNA here is from genome assembly GCA_032357055.1 of Geukensia granosissima. NCBI lineage: Eukaryota > Metazoa > Mollusca > Bivalvia > Mytilida > Mytilidae > Geukensia > Geukensia granosissima. Next base: position 8,844 of record JAULBM010022440.1, on the reverse strand, counting down.
GCATTTTCATGGTGTTCTGAAGTATATCGGTCCAACCTGCATGGCATTGTGAGGATAGTTGACTTGCTGGGCATAACCCGAGGAGTAGTGCGTTTTCTTCTTTAATGAATTTGGTTGATTTACTGTTAAATCATAACAAATCATTTGAATTATTAAATACCAGTTTTAATTTTAGTTTCATAGAATTTTCAAATTAGAATGGCACAATTAAAGGATCTATGCACATGTGCATGATATATTCGTAGAAGACAATAATAAAATGGTACAAACTTATGCACATGTACAGTTGCACCTTCCCTGGAAACTATTTTAATTCCATGGCAAGTATAAATTTCTTCCAAATTAATAATTAAAAAACATTCATAGACATTAACAAAGTCTATGGAAAACTATTACACAATTCATAAAAAGACAAGAAAAAATGTCATATTCCATTTTTAAATTGAATGTTGGTATGCCAATTGAAGTTCATTTTACAGGTTCATGAAATTTGGAGGGTATATTTGTCAATAACCTTGTAGCATTTCAGTTTTGGTAATCTGGCATTGCTGTCGATAGAAGTCCTTTTGTTTTTTGGTTGAAGATGTTAGGTCATTATAGCTTTTTACAAATTTTTCCCTTTCTGTTAAGTTACCACTCTAAGATATTCTTTCAGCAAAATCTTGACATTTCTGACAAAACAAAAGTTTTATAAATTTTTTCATAAACGTATGGTATAGACATTTCAGAAAAAAAAACCAAAAACACTTTTAGTAGTTCATTTCTGATTCGTTTAATAAGAACAATCAAGTAGAATTGGGGTAGAAATCCACATTTATAAACAAACTTATGCATACAATTTTTGCTTAAAATGGTTTCTACTTTTTAGTATAACTCTACAGCTTGTACACCAGATAGTGAATTACAGATTTATTGCATTACTGAAGTGTGTGATATGGTCATTATTGGTAAAACCAAATACATGTGGTTACTTACTTAATTTATAAACTTTTTTATAAATACATAAAACGATGTATTGATTGATTGATAGAATGTTGCATAAGAACAAATATTGCATGCATGCTCAAGGCGAGATCATACTAATGAATGATGACGACAAATGAACAATACTTTTTACTAGACCGACACGCTGAGTAGACTAAATGTCAGTTGCTGAGCTCTACGTGAGATGTAAAAATTAAAATAATGCAATAGTTCTAGCTGGGATTACTATTATAGAAATATAAAAGCAGTGATTCTCTGAATTTTGATAGAGATATAATGCTATTTGGAGGACAATAAATACAGTTGACACTATAATCAATGTCTATAAAAAGGGGAATTCGAAGATACCAAAGGTGCCAGGAAATAAAAATACTTCTTAAATTTAACAGAGATCGCAATTGAATTACGACAGCAGATGTAAAATAGCCGGAAATATATTACCCGATGTTTTATGCTTATAACTGAGGTCTTTTAAAATGTGTGTTTACCGTTTTGTCATTTTTAATAAATGACCAGTACTTTTTCAGGGGCTTAGATAAATCTCGTAATGACAATTAATAATTTATGACCATATTATACAATGGTCATCCTTACAAGGTCTTGGTCACCTGAAGTAAATGAAGGCCAAATTTTCTAAGCTTTCATGTAACACTCCTTAATAGAAATACCCGACTTATTTACCACTCATGAATTGTAATTTGTACCATCATATACATTTATACCCTATTCTAATTTCAAACACCCTGAACACGGGCACTTACATATATTGCGGATTAACATGTTATTTCAACTGAATTGTGACCGTGTTGGCATTAGACACAAAGCAAACTACAGTGAACTACCACATTACATAGTGGAATTTAAGAACTGATGTTGTATACATTGCATCAACAATAATCTATAAAATTGCCATAATGTCGGCTACTGCCTTCGTGGTTTTATGTTAAGCTGGCTTGCCAGAGATCAAATGTGCATAGTCAAAAGAGACCTGACGAATTTCAAACGAACAAAATGAAAAAAGGAAACAAAAAGAACAAAAGACTTTGACTGACGAACTTCTTTACAATACAGGAGCAGGATCAGGTGCTTCGATAGTGTGATCATTCTTTTTTCTCGAGCGCGACACCCGTCATGGAATCATCTATCAAAATTGTTATCAAATTGGGCGATCAAAATCGGAAGAGTGTCAGTTAATATCAAATCGGGAAGGGAACTCAAAGACTTCTGGTAGAAAGTAGTAAATCAGGTGCCCAGGAACTTCGAAAGGGTAAACATCTCCTGTCTCGCGCGCGACACCTTAAATTATATGCATGAAACATGTCCTAAGACGGTAAGCAATTTTTTTAATCAATACACTCAATCATCGTTAATCTATAACTTTTTATTTTTTCGAAGTTTTCAGCATTATGTGATACTCACATGACTCATATAGTCAAGTACTTCTGTAAAGAGATTTTGGCACTGAAAAGGCCTCGAAAATAATTGCACTAATTAGTTGTGCCTGCCGTCGGATTTGAGGTCCCATTTCGATTTGTTTGGATTGAGTGCTTCTTTTGCTGTTCAAAACTTTCTTATGAATCTGTTTTAATGCTACTGTAGAGAGGTGACTCAATGAAATGTACATACAGCATTTAAAAATTCGTTACACTTATTTAACATTGTTAACTTTGTATTTTAAATATGATTATCATCGACAAATAATTGTTTTGAGATTAACATGTTTCAACACCGAGCACACCAATACAATACATGTATCATTGATAAATATCATTTGTTGATTTCTTAATAAATTTCTGTATATCCTCGTTGAATTTTTTAATATGAGGCGTAAAGGAGTTCCAGGATAAAAAATGTACCAAAGATGAAGGAACAGTATGACTGTAGAATTTTTGAAAAAAATACCATAATACTCATACATTGATTGGACAAACACTAAGTGTAAGCAGAAGATACAGGACAAGGGCTGCTAAGCCTCGTTTTTAGCCCAATAATTTAGATGAAAAATGAAAGTTGTCTTATATCTATTATTTTATAAAGTTTGTTTTGATAAATGCCTATTTTAATTGGTTGGAACAACGGTCACATGGTACACAGAAATTGCTTTAATTGTGAAAACACTACGAAATTACTTAATTTGACACTAAAATTGATTATGTCGATTTAATTATAGATTACCCATCACAACCAAACTTGTCACAATTAAAGGTCTCTCAAGTAGAAATATTTAGTTAAAAATCTTTATGGTGTTTTTTTTCTGGGGACATAGCTATTTGGATTTAAACACCTCTAAAAAGTTGGTATTTTTACATAAAATGTTACATTTCTTACAGAAATAGTCAAATATGCCCTTTTTGTCAAAATCATGAAAATTATATGAGTTAAAGTTACGAATTATTGAAAGGCGGTAATTAACAACATTTTCAAATCAACTTATTATTGTGTCATAAAATTTAAGACTTGGTCCACAATATACGGGCCTGGACGTACCTACTCCTATATCTAAGCCTTTCACGTCGATCTATTTTATAGAGAATATTAAATGGTTCTTTCCGTATCACCATGATCCCATCCCGTTCAAACCGAGACAAAATTACCCACATGAGAGCTTTAGCACGATGGAGGATACTGGTTGATTCTGATTTATTTTATGCGTATATTTTATTGAGAATATTAAATGATTCTTTCCGTGTTACAGCCCGAATTAACCCGAAACACCAATATCACCCCGAACTCTTAAGCTTACAGAACAATACTGGTTGCGGGTTGACTGGGATACGACGAGAAACACATTATCCTATGTTAATAATAAACTATTAAACTAATCTGTATTACAATTTAAAAGGTAATTTGTTTTACAATTGTGACTTCGACACGTGATGAGAATCATTTTAACATGTTTAAGACTTATGAAATAAGGCGTGCTGATATTGATATCAGTAACGGCACTTAAGTACGGCAGGCAACTTTCTTTTAGTATTGTTTATGCAAAATTCCTTTATTTAGCACTACGTAAACATGTATAATAAATAATGTCATGGCGTACCCAACACCATCACGAAAATATATTCCACTCGTTTAATTTTCTTTATATTTTGTTTATACATTTACTTTGATGAAAGAAGGAAAACGTGAAAATTTCAAGAAATTTGAACCACACATTTCTCTCGAATTATTTCAAAAGATATATAGTAATAAGATCGTCAAAAATTTTGATCACTCAGATGCATTAATTTTTATATAAAATGATACTTGATTAAAACTTTTAGATGGTTGCAACAGAGTTAATTTCCTTAGGTGTTAGGTAGCCCCTTAAACCCATTTACTGTCAGCCAAGTCATTTTTGTCCGAATTAAGCATGCATATAGACTTTGTTAAATCTCCATGAATAAAAAAACAATCATTAACAGTTGTACCATGTTATAAGATTAAGCTTTTTAGATATATTTATAACAAATATAATGAGCAAATGTTTATAAGATAAATCTTGTTTCTTTTTTTTTCTTCAAAAGTGTTACGAATAGAAATGACCATCTTAAACACAACTAGTCACCAGCAACAGTAAACAGTTGGACTTGACTTTTTATTTTTTGTCTAATAAATCCAGAATTGAAGTTACAAACATGTTTTTTACTTAAAGTCTTTAAGCATTATAGTATACCAAACGAAATTTGCCGAAATAAACAATTCAACAATGAACTTATGCAATGTTTGTGAATATGTTTTGATTATGTTTTTCCGCCATACATTCTAACATTAATACAGCATTTTATAGTGATTTTATAAAAATATTGTGAGGATACATGTATTCTTTCTATGATGTTGTTACGATATTATATTCCGCCATACACTTTAATATTATTTTGACATTGATTCGTGATATATTTGCGACATTGTCAAAACGTTTTAAGAATATTTTGATAACTTTTTTGTGTTTGTTGGGTTATGCCACTGTCCAAAGGCAGATGAAGCCACCCTTTTGACACCTTTGGGGATATGTGCCATTCATGTTAAGAATTCGAAAATTCCAGAAAAGACTGTCCAACACTCAAAAAAGCAGCTTCAGCTCACGCAGGTGTGTTAAGATGATTTCTTGAGCTTTACGGGCCGTTCCAAAAACAAAATGTTGGTATTTAAATGAATGCTTAGTAAGACGTCACGAGAGCAAATACTTGAACTCTGATTGGTTAATCGGTGACGTTCCGTCAAATCAGTGCTTGTAAACAACGTGAACACAAACCGTCCTCGAACAGCTGATGCGATTATTTCGGGTGTTGATGATAAACTATTCAGCCAATTTTGAAGATTTCAGCCCGCTGACACTGGAGAACAAGTCACGGAAAAACCTGGTAGGTATATTGAAATGTTTGTCTTATTAATTTTAAGTCCAAACAACCAAACACTGAAACAGCATGCTACATTCCATCAAGTGATCGACATGCCAAATTATCATCGTTACTTTTATAAAACTATTGATTGATAAATGAACAAGTAAACGTTAAAAAATAAAATTCTCACATGCAAATAGCTTTTGTTTCGCCTCTCCGCAAAATCGTGAACTAACTGACATTTAATAAGTGACCTAAAGTACACCAAACGACATTTGCCACAACAAAAGTGAATCTCTATCAAAAGTTTCACAAGGAGATATATCATATAATATATCATTGGAATTCTAATTTTTTGCCACAGCTGAAGCTATGGTTAAAAGTTTATACTAACTTGAAAGAATTAATTTCCCCATAGTGTGTAATGTTAAATTTTTCGACTTCGTAAATTTGCTTCATTTTGTGGGTGCAACCAACCAATGTTCTCGTGTAATAAGACATGATAAATTTTTTTTATCTTTTACGGTTTTATGACAGATAAAAGATGGAATTAAAAGAATGTAGTTGAATTATTTTCGAGCTATTAAACTGAAGCCTGATATCTATCAGTGAAAACATGCATTTTGAATGAAATTTTTCAATGTCAAAAAATTAACAAAGAGGGTTAATGAGATTTTTTTGTGACGAGAAAAACTGAAATTTAAACTACAGTATGACTTGCGGCAAAAAATTAGATTTCCAACAAAATATAATATGACATACTTCATAGATGAACTTTTAATATATTTTGATTTAAGCCGTGTCAAAATTCGTTTGCTGTATTATAGGTAAAATCACTTATTGAAAATTAAAAGCTATTTGACTTATCCTTTAAGTTAATATTCTTTTATATTCTTAAATTATCAGAACTTTAATACTTTCTTTGGAGTACATGGAACAAATATTGTTTGAGGCTGAATTATAAGTATAAAATGTCATAATTCATGCTCATATGAGTTATATTATAGAGTTGATATTCTTACTGCTCATACACTGTTAGAACCTCATATAACTAATTGACCTTTTTCCATTTAAACGCCATGTATGAGAAATCAGGGGGAGATAATCCAAATTTGATGGTAAAACTGTGAAGTAGCCTTTGTCTTTACTATCGAACCCCAGGTTTTATCAGTACATTGCCATTGATTATTGTCAATTTTTGACACTTAAGTGTTATTGAATAATCAGTCAAATATCTGAGAAGGGAATTGACAACTAAATACCTGAAATACATGTTATTTAATCCTATTTAGATTGTATATTGCAAAGGTTTAAAAATGAAGTTCATTTCTGTTTCTTAGAAAACTTAGGATTGAAGAATATCTAAATAATATTTTTTTAATAAGAATTTAATTAAAGTTATGATAATTAAAGAATAATTTTAATTAAAAATATTGATAATAAGAATCATGTTGATAATAAAAAGTAATTATAATAATTTAGAACAAAAATGCAGTAAATAAAAATTACTTATAAAAATCAAGATGACTACAAATAACGTATTTGCATCATTTTAGATAACTTTATCTATTTGTCATAGGAATAATTTTCATTATAATAATAATAAAAATAAAAGTCCAAAGATTTTTAAGACAAGCCTGCAAGAAGTGAATACGTAAACTTATGATTAATACAAAAATATTAAACAACCTAGCTTCTACAAAATATTAAACAACCTGAGGAATTTTTCTAAAAGACATACTATGTAGAGAGAATATTTGAATGATCTGTATTCATGAATAATATCTCTTAGTTGGCCATAAAATAATTTATCCCCACATTTAAAAAGATAATGTGCAGGTAGTATTTTAACATTATTAGTATTATTATTTATAAATAATAAATAAATTTATAAATGAATAAATAACAAAAACTTGTAAGAAGTAAAGTTAATCAATTATCTATTAAATTAATATATGTATCCAAGACATTATATTGGCTATTATACAAGGTGTGATATCCAGTCACCTTTATATACAATATACATATATATTAATCAGGAAATAAAGTATGTGAATTTATCGCTTTATTCATCTGAAATTAACAGACTTGTAAATAATTGCACTTAAAGAAAATTTACATAGCCTATAGTTTCTCTGAATTCTTCAACATTTTAATTTGGTATTTTTCAAGGGAAAAATGTGATGATAAAAATTTAAACAAAACAACAAAAAGTAAATTTAAATCAAATTTAACAAGTTTCCATTATTTATTGTAAAATATAATCTATTACACTTAATAAAATGAGTTTGAAAATGATTTCCCCAAAAGTCTTCCATTAGCTGCTATTAAAGTTTACCATCAAATTTTGATTACCTCCCCTTAATTGGAAATGGGTCAATTCTAAACCATATATATTTACACATGTGTTACATTTTGTGGTTTTTTTAGGATAGACATGTTATTTGATAGACAGATTTTTTGACAATTGATGTATTTAGTTTGTCACAGAAACCACAAGAAATACATCAATTTCCAATGCCTGTTGAATTTGATGGCATTCTGAATATAAGGTATATGGATTACAAAATATGAAACTGTATATCGTTGTGATAATGACAAAGACATAAAATCATGGGTGATGAAAATAAATAAATGGAGAATTACAAAATGCATTTATTCTCAAAGTGGATTTAACAAATAAATGGTTTTTAAGTATGGATCTAAGTGAAAGAATGTGTTCTGAATATGCATTAATGAATTGAAAAACATGTAATGCTGTTAATATGGATTTAAGAATTAAAACCAGTTATTCTAAATATGGTTTATATAAATAATTGAGATTTTGTATTGTGGATCTAAGGATTAAATGAGCTTCTTAATATGGATCTAAGGAAAAACTGTAATTGTAAATATGGATCTAAGAAATAAATATGATTCTTGTCGGATATGAGTGTAAGAAATAAATGTGATCCTAAAATTAGATCAAAGGAATAAATGTGATCTTAATATGAATCTAATAAGCCAATGCAATTCTAAATATGGATCTTAGGAATTATGTGTTTCCAATTATGAATTTAAAGGAATGAATTTTATTTTAAATATAGATTAAAGGAATAAATGTGATTCAAGATATGGATATCAATTTGATTATTAAATTGGATCCTTAGATATAGATGGTTTTTTTATGTATACAAGTGATGAAGTAAAGATGTAACTATGGCTATAAATATTAAAAAATATTACTATTAAAACAATTATCTTCAATTTGATTCTTGCTGTTTTATAAATTCTTAATTACAAAGGGAATCAATGTTTAAAAGGACGAGGGTCGTAAAGGCCCATTTTTTACCCAAGAATTTGGCGAAAAAATGCAAACTGGCTTATATCTATGATATTATATTTTTGTATTGAATAATGTCTATGAAAAAAAAATCCGACAGAATTTTAAGTTTAATAAGTTCTACAAAGGTCACACAACACATAGAAAATGCTTTAAATGTGAAAATACTAAGAAATTGATTAATTTGATGCAATATTTGATACTATTTTGTCG
>JAULBM010022429.1:0-11316 GCA_032357055.1 Geukensia granosissima | reverse complement strand
AGGATCTGTAACAGGTGTATCCAAACATGATTTATACAAAGAATGAAGTTTTGAAAAAGGAAGGGCATATAGTTTCGAGCGAATATGATGCATACCTAGGGGTTTCTGTACAAATGGTGGTAGGTCAATGAGGGACACGTCATTAGGTGAGGGAGGCATGTGATGTCGATGACCGTGGCTACGTCTGCGTCTGGATGCAGAGTTGAATATGTTCATCACATTCACAGAGCTACATTCAGGGCTTGATAAAATACCTATACCATCAATTTTGTTATTGCAACCATAGTGTGTCGCCGTTCTTAGTTCTCTAATCCATTAGTTTTCCTTTTCTCTATGGAGAGATGTTGACTGGTTGGGATTGTTAGTCCAATGGTAAACCTTCGATGATTCGAACTCCCATGGAAAGAAAAGAATGGTCAGGCAGGTTAAATGGGATTTTTTAATTTTCAAGTCCAAGTTTTTTTTAATTTTTTGTCCAATTTTGAAGTATTTATTTCTTTTTATTACCTACGAAACTCAAAATATTAGGCTACAATCGTCTATTTTTGATTGTTATTGAGATATAATGGGTGCAAAAATGGCCACGTCCTAATTTTGAAAATTTTGTATTCCTCATTCGATTTCGATGAGCTTTTTGCAACAAAATTTACACCTTTCATTTCCTGTTTTTTTATTTTTTTAAAAGGGGTCAAGGGGTTAAGAAATGCGATTTCGTATTATATGGAAAAATTTTATTTATGATACGCATTTGATGATTTTCTTTCAGGTTATTCGTAATGAAATATGCACCACAGGCTATTCTAGGCATAAAAAAAGATCAAAGGGTTCAAAATGCGATTTTGCAGGGGATAAGTTTTTTGCATCCGATTTTTATAGGGATTCCGCATTTCACAATGAGAGCATTCAGTTATATATCAACGGATTTTCTCTATGTTTTAACGTTTTCGAGCTAAAAGGGTCAAAATGGTTTCGAGAAGGGGAATTCAATTTCTTATAATATGAAAAAATCTTATTTTTACTCCGATTTCGATTGGGATTTTTCCCAATGTTTGTTTAATAAATGGTACATGAGTTACTCCAAGCATTTTTTTAAAACTTTTACTGATTTTTGTATAAAAGGGGTCAAATGATAGAAATGTGATTTTGCAGAAGATCAGAAATTTTTATATTTCATCCGATTTTAATGATTTTTCATTTGATTCCACTGAATGAGGACTTTCACTTACTTGACAATATATTTTCTCTATCTCTTACCATTTTCGAACTAAATGGGGTCAAGGAGGGGTTTGAAATTAATTTCGAATAATATGGAAAAAAATTCTTTTCATTTGATTTTAATGGGTTTAACTCCAAATGATTCCTAATGAAAAAATTAAAAGTGCCACCAATTTTTGAAGATAATATGACGCAATATGATCTTTTATCCAAGCATATTACTGTGTCCAGCATTTTACTGTGTCCAGCACTTTACTGTCTCCAGCAGATTATTGTGTCAAACAAAACACTGTGTCTACAATTACCAAAGGCTCATTTGTTCACCTTTCACATCTCAACATGCTGCGGTCGTATCATGAAACGCTTGTTAAGCACCTCAGTTATGTGTAAGTCATGGTATGAAGCAGACCTTTCTGTTTCTGTAGTATCCTTGTTCTCAAATTCAAGTGGGTAGATGCTGTCAACATAATCACAAAATTAGCAAACCATAAATTGTGAATATGGATTTTTATGTAAGTTGTTGCCCATGATGAATTTTCCGTCTTTGGGCTCGAAAGAAACTGTACATAACTGAACCCGATTAGTTTACCTATAATAATATAATTGTAATGAAATAAAAGACTGTTCTGTTAGTAAGCATGGTATCGTTTTACAGGTAAGTGATACAAGCTCTTAATCATAACAAGAAACGAGGTATTTTTAAGTTTCATGAATTCACTGTACATTTAAATACAGAGCCGAATTAGAAAATTGGTTGTAATTTCCTTGTGTTATTTTTTTTTTAGTAATTGAGTAGTAAAAAATGTCATTTTGCTCCTATGTCACACAATATCTAAGACCTTTGCATAATTTAATGCCATTAGATTATTTCGTTCTTTTTTATAATGTCCCTTTTATGTTTTAACAAATATGCAACGAAGATCCATTCAATTGCCAGTTTTCTTTCAGCTACAGCGATCAGGAGTCGCTTCGTATGAAATCAGACGTCGCATTGTCAAGTATCAACATAAGCAACGAAGAAAATGAGACAAAAATTACTAGGAGCCTCTGAACAATTTACATACACTTTGTAAGTATATTTCCAATCAAAAGTTGTTTTGACAAAAGGAAAATTTGAATCTAGTTCAGAAGAGTTGTCCAACATTAAAATTTCCATAGGTTTAATGTCATACACTGCTAAGACATGGTTGCCATGTCAAATTGCGCCCGGCAAAATCGAACAGAATTTATAAAATAGGGCCATCTAAGGACAATTCCTGCAAAGTTTTATTAAAACAATCCCAGGGGTTTTAGAGTAGTTAACCAAAATGTTAAATTCCAATAGGGTCCGAGGAGTTGAATAAAATGTAAAATTCCCATAGGGACCAATGTTAAAATATGCAGATTCATGTTGACCATATCAGATGGCGCCCGGCAAAACTGAACAAAATTTCCAAAGAGGATTATCTAAGGACCAATCAACAAAAGTTTGATTATGAGTGACCCAGCGGTTTCATAGGAGTTGATGAAAATGTAGACAAAACGTTTACGACGACGACGGACGCAAAGTGATGAGAAAAGCTCACATGACCATTTAGGCCAGGTGAACTTAAAAATACTTTACAAATTGTTTGCTCAGGTTCATTTTGGCAAAAATGTTAGATTCAAGATATAACAACAATGTTCTTAATCTTAAACAAACACAAGGAACAAATTTGTGTTTTTAAATTCATAAAATAGACTGGAAATAAAATATTTGGTCAAAAGATAATATTTTCAATACATAAACAAAATTACCATTGTTGAATAAATATGGAGAATTAAGGTATGCTATAAATACATTAAACCTCTAATAAGAAGTATAACAACCAAAACGTAGAAGGTAATAGATCCGAACATAGCAGCAATCAAATCCAAACAAATAGAAATGAGTAGCCAAATCTGATTGCAGGGAAAGAAACTAAATGCACTCATTTTCGTATTTTCAGTGTTTTTAAAACTACAGACAATTCTGTGATAAATTCTTTGATAAATTCATGTCGGGCAAGTCTGACAACTGGCATGGTGAATACTATCGGGGACATGATCCGCCAGCGGAAGCATGAACCAAGTGGTTTCAAAATAAAAACAAAATCAGATAAAATTTTATGCTACAAATAATATAAAATTTTGCTTAAAAGATTTGTTTTATTTTAAAAAAGAAAAACTGGATTTGGGATGGCGTGTTCATTTCATTTTTCCTTTTTAGTCAAAAGAACACATCACGAAACAGCTTAAAATTAATTGTCGCATTAATTCATAAAAAATATGTAAAATGAACCTGTGTATTCATTTTTTTAGTCAAAAGTACACATTACGAAACTGCTTGAAATTAATTGTCGCATTAATTTATAGAAAATGAAAATGTTTCGATACGTTTGAAAATATTATTCAATGTTTTATGTCGAAGTACGAATGTTGATGTTAAACAGCTAAAAATCTTTTGTGACATAAATTTATTCCACAAATTGTATAAATATTTGTTACAAGATCTCTTGCTTTTAAAATTAACCTTGAATTGAATTTGCGCTTTGAATTGAGTCCTACAGTACAAATCTTAGATACAAAACAGCTATAGTTCGTATTTCGCATGACTTTTTCCAATATATTCTGTAAAAATCTGAGAAAGTTGAGGCTCATGTTAATGATAACTTGGCTTTGGATCGCTTTTTTATATTTAAATGTCAAAGCACATAATTATTTGAATGAAAAAGCAGTTACAATGTGTCGCATGAACTGTACTACAAATTTTATTTTAAACATATAAAAAGATTTATTACAATTAAAAAAATAACCTTATTAGAGAATTGCAATGTTATCTGAACATTAATCTGCTTTAACTCACTTCTCGTCTTATTTCATACCAAATATTTTGTACAAAACTGTTTAACGAGAAGGCTGCTTCAAAAACAAATCATCATTTGATTTCTTCCTTTGACCACACATTAGAAAAGCGTTGACATCCAACTTAACTGGTAAAACCCCACCACATATCTCGTGTGCCTCACCAGGAGTTGGCGGCATTATTTTGTCTACATGATATGTGCTTTGTTGCAGTATATATGGTAGAGCACTATTTTTACGTTTAAATGTCTTTTACTTGTGGCTTTCCTAAAAATCTGATCTGTAATTTCTTGTGCATTTTTTTATTGTTGGACTAGAGTCTTCATTTATCCCATATTTTTCCCTTTTCATATATATTTAATAATTTTTTCTAGGTCAGAAACACAAATTTTTTATGTAAAATAACTTGCAATTATTTTAAAATTTTTATACAACAAATTATTAGCCATCTGTAAAGAAGATCGGTTGAATTGAAAAAATAGCACAGTTCTGGATTCCGTATTCATTTTAATCCCATTTTGCATGTTAAAGTTGCTGTTAACAATGTTTAATTAGTACGGATATTTATGATATGCTGCATGCCCTTAAAGAAATCACCAGTGGCATAAGAACATCAGACTGCAGTGGTAGGAACAAATGCAATCTTTAAAATGTTTCGAATCCTACCCATTTTCAGGGATTTAGAATGTAAACAACTAAAGCAGATAGGTTTTTTCGTCAGACAGGTCTTACAACTGAAAACAATAGAAAACAAATTATAAAATATTAGTACAAAACAGGGTACAAGGACGTGACCGCTTTCAAAGCGGTCATTTTGTCTATATATAAATAGACCAAGCTGTTCTAATTCTCGACTATAACTGTGCTATCTGTTGATCTGAGCTGTCCTCATACTTGACCGGAGCTGCTATTTTTTCTTGAAAGAGCTGTTCTAGAGAAGAACTGCTATATAAATAAAGACAAAAATTGTTCTTTGACAGCACTTTGACCGCTTTTCGTCTGTTCGCAGAAGAGTTCCCATGATTGTTTTGACCCGTTTGACGATAGGTAAGATGCGGTCGCATCTATAACTACATTGTCCAAATTCAAGCTTTATTTTATATCAAGACTGCTCATTTTTTGAACTTGTAGAGAAAACTTTGCAATAAACGAATTTTCGCTGTCGTGCACAACACCTTTCAAAGAGTAAACGCTCAACAGTAGCATTAGAACCGAAACATAAGAAGTCAGAGATTCAAATACAGCCTAAGAAGCACTCAAATTTAAACAAATCGAAATGGGAAGCTAAATCCGACTGCAGGGGCCACTACTTAGGGCGTTATTTTTCAAGACCTTTCCGTATTTTCAGTGTCAAAATTAAAGCAAATGCAGCAAATTTCGGTAAAACATTGTTAGCTAAATTTCGTGTCAGACAAGTCTGACAACTGGGCTGGTGAATATCCTTGGTAACAAATGTTCCTTAAACCCCGCATTTTCTTGCCCAGCCAAAGAGAAAGTTTGTGTACCAACCTATCGCGGCTCATAAGATCACAGAAATTCTGGAAAAAGGCCACGTTTTTCAATTTTTAGTTTTAAAACATGATACAACACGTCTCGAAGATAACTCAAGGATAGTTCAAAAGTATGCATATCATCGGAAGGTCTTTTAAAAGTGTAGCCAGCCTAAGACATATTTCACATTTACATTAACATTAAAGGAAAGTATTTTCAAGAAATATTTCGCCAATTATTTTCACATTATAACAAGATATTTGAATTGTTAACCTGTTGTAAAAATTAAAGGCGAAGCTAAATAAACTGTCATTGCAAGATTATCTGACATAATAAATCATATTGATAATAAGCTGAACTTGAGATTTGTCTTTATGGTTTCCGTTGGTCATGAAATGAATATGAACAAAATATACGTACCTTCTTCTAAACGTGTATCTGTAAAATGACTCAAATTACCATTTCGTCACACATGTTGCAACAAACACCTACTCAGTTTTCTTTTAAGATGGAACACAACAGTTAAATACATTGAACACAGATTGCTAATGATTTAAATAACTCTATGATATTTCAATCTGAACATTTGTGCAGTTTTTTATACATATGTAACAGAGAGGTCTACCTGATATTTACCATATGTTTCTTCTTTCATTATTTGTATTTTACAACTTTAAATCACAAAAATCAAATGGTCCGCCTGAAATGAACATGATGCGAATAAATTTACCATGTGTTAATGACATATCTTTGAAAACATCTAGTCTTTGCAGATTGTTATTGTTCGCCAACAAGCCAATGCTAAATATGTTTGTTTATAACTTGTGTGTTCATAACTAATGTATATAATTTACGTGTTATATTTGTTAAATTAATAAAAACTAGGATTGCAACCCCTGAAAGCGCTTATTTACTTCTTTAAAGACAGAGTATGAAATATATGCCAGAAAAACAGGATCCTCATCCATTTGTTAATCTACAGCCACCAAATCACGAAAAACATCTAATGAGAGAACTGCGTAAAACTGCGTGTATTATCCTTTTTACCCAAACTCACAAATTACGAATAGTCACCATGCAATCAGTTATCGTTGATTTAAGCAGACTGAATTAAAAGATGGAGTGGCAAAAAAGCAGAAAACGTCTTGAACAGTGAATAACGTCCGACATCTTCTACGTCACCTTAAACATTTTGCAAATTGCTCTATGTCTATGTTAATGATAGCTGTTCAATCTGTCTGCCTATCAAACGATCTTTTCCAAAAAGTAATGGAAAATAAGTTTTTTTTGCAAGAAGCGAGACACTTTCGAGATTTCTATAGGTTTCTGGAATGAGTCTCGTAACGGATATGGATTTGATTTGGGCTATTAATCTTTCGGGTATCGGGATAAAAAAACTTATATTTGAGGAAATTTAGGATGCAAAATTTATTTTCTCGACATTCTAGGTTTAGACCACCTCCTACACACCCTTAGTGATATATATTTCTTCGATAAACAATTGTTTCGGATGTTTGAAAACAAAAACTCTCTTCTTCAACATCTGAGTCTAGACAGACTGTAAAGCCATGGCTGGCAGATTGCAGCTTCACTTGTTTTCCTTTTTCCCCACATACAATTCAGGGTGCCTCGTCGGTCAAAAATCTCAACAAAATAAAGGAATAATTTCACAAAACCAACATATCTATGCAGGTGGTTGTGAAATTTGCATTTTGGCCTTTTTTCTAATATATGAATTCATGTATATTTACTCAGGAAAGCGGAAATCATAAACCGTGTCTCATTTGAATCAGTGAAATCGAGGTGGTAAGGAATGTCCTAAGGCCTTTCATACCAGGCTTTACTTATTCCATATAAACTTAATCCGGATCAACATAATACAGTTTACAGGTAACCGCTTGCGTTACCACTAGCGTACGGGTATTTGCTTAACTTAATCCGAATTGAAATTGAAACGTAGAAAATGAAAGTCCATAAGCATGATAAGTAAAGTAATTAATTATGACGTTAGATTTAATCCATATTTTGCGTACCAGATTTATCATCCGGAACTTGATCCAAATTAACTTATTGCATATTTAGATAATCTGAATTAAATTTAACTTAGTGTGGAGGCAAAGAGACTTCATCAACATCTGGATTAATTGTTGTAGTCTCTTTATAACATTCAAATTATAAAGACCAGAATAAAACAGAAGGAAGACTCAAGAAGTTTCAAAGAAGCGGCATTTCTTTAGATTGTGAACAAATTTTTATCGGAAGCAAAGGTTCATCGAAGAATTAAAGCAAAAATAAAACTTGTGCAAAAAATAGAACTGTTGTTAATTTATCGTCCGTAACCCTCACCAAGACCTAGAAAACGGTTTGAAGCAGTGGACTTAATTTCTTTGATTTAACTGGTTGTAAGATATTGCCGATTGCAGATAAGAGTTATTCAGATCAGAAAGATAACAATGATGATACCTTCATTCAGAAATGGAAGAAAAGTAAGTGAATAAAACCCTTTTAAACAGCAAAATAATAATTCGGAAGTATGTATTCAACCTATCAAAATCGAAATTAAATCAGACTTATTATATAACGAGCAAATAATATCAAAAAAAGAAAGATCAGGTATAAAAGACCTGTCTCAACTGAATGACATCAGTATCAAACATTAATAGAATCTGAAAATGGTTTAGTGCGTTTGAAAATATTATGTCATAGGTAAGAATGTTGATGTTAAACTTCTTAAGCTCAATTGTGACAAAAATGTATGCCACAAATTGTATAACAATTTGGTACCAGATGTGTCGCTTTAAAAAAATAACATGAGAATAAATGAGATTGTACATTTCATTAAATAAAACAAAACAAATCTTATCAACTCCTTCCCCACTAGTAGCTCCCCTTGTGTCACTCAGTACACAAGGGTCAAAGCTGGTGTATAGTCGCAATCCGTGTTAGTCTCAACCAGTATAGGAACAATTTTTTTGTCACAACAGAGTTAAGATAACAATTGTCATTTGTGAAATCTGACTAGAACAAGTAAGAAGTAAATCGAACTTCAGCAAGTAATTTCCAACTTTCTTGCTTATATAGTAAGAATGGCAAAAAATAATAAAATCATATTTTACTGTAAGAGTGGTTGTGGAAATAAATTCTGTCAGGTGTATTTATAAATGAGAACTCATTAAACAATCATTTCATGCCTCATCTATACTTAATTTGCCTTAAAATGAGATCCTTATCATCAAGGCACTTATTTCGGTATACTTTTGGTAAACACATATAGGCCTTACATCCATTGCATAGATGGGGGGGCGATCAAAATTGTAATGAATCATTGCAAAAATTTACTAAAGGAGGAAATAATTAATCAATGGTGTCAACGTTTTGGACATTTTGGATAGCCTGACTATATTATTTGTTAAAAAATGATGATGAAATATAAAAATAGGAGATGTGACATGATTATCCATGAGACACCCACTCACCAAGTGACAGTATAATTTAAACTTCTACCATTCCAATACCCCTATTTGGTTAGTCAGAACACCAGTAACCTCATTTACAAGTTCCTTTATTTGTTATGACCCCTCCCCCCACAAATGTTCTAGACAAGCAACAATGATCATCCTTTATACTAGCAAGGAAAGTTTAAACTCTGCTTTAGACAATGTGGCATATAAGTATATCCTGTAACAGTCATGGCAGTATTCTTGCTTTTTCATATTTACAGAAAATATCATATGTAACACCGTATCTTCCCAAACCATAGATTAACACAAGGAAAAGAAAACAAAATAACAATGCAATAAGGTCATTGTTGTGTTTATCTTTGTTTAGCGTCAGTGTGCTGGTAGGTTTTGATGTTACTGAACATGCTGAAGAAAAAAAAAACACTCACAAAATATTTAAGGAAATCATTGGTTGAACAAATACCTAGGTGCAGTTTTTTATTGCTTTATCTGTTTATTAAGATATAAAGTAATTGTTGATTATAAATTAACATGTTTTATCAATATACAGTTTGTAAAATATATTTACTGCAAAAGTAGATTTCAATTTTTATGAATTGGTGTTTGACTTTGTGACATTATATCCAAAAGACTGTGTTTTTTAAATTTTTTGGGTGTTTTTTTGTCCTGGCTGGCTTATATGTTTCCAAAATTAGATTGGGTGCAAAACAAATAAAAAAAAACAGACACAGCCTAATTTAGTGAATGATTTTGTTTTACATGTAATGCCTTCTGAATTTATGGTTCTTTCTTTTATAGATGTTGGTATAAGTTTTTGACACAGTGATGCAGTTGGTGAATGTTTTAACACTTGGCAATCACCACCTGACTAAAATTCATTAAAGTTTGTTTGTGCAGAAATTGCTGTCAGATTTCATCTGTTTAATTCAGTCTCTGTTACCTTACCACTAGTATTAGATTGAAGCTTAAAGGTATGTTGGGCCAAAATTAGTAATAGATACCTTTTTTAATCTCACCTGCTCTGAAAGACCATATGAGCTTTTGCTATCACTTGGCATCTGTCATCTGTTTGTTTTCCACAATTTATTTTTACATGTTTTTCTCAAAGACCTTGATTAAATTATATTTCTTGATTAAACTTTGATGGAATAGTCAGATGGTCCCCTTTCAAAATTTTATCTGTCGTCTGGCATGTCTGAATCCGCCATTCAGTTAGTTTGCCTTTACTGAAATGGGGAAAAATGGTTAAGTATATCAAAATAATGGGCTCTAGCTCTGAATAATGTAACAATATGCATTTGTTACAATAACGGCTTACCTCAAAATGTTTTAGCTCACCTGACCGTTTGGTCCCATGTGAGCTTTGTCATCACTGTGCGTCCGTCATCGTCTTTTAACCTTTTACATTCTCAACTTCTTCTCTGACGCCACTGAACAGATTTCAACCCAAATAGGCAGAAATGTAGGCAGGTGGTCCTTTACCAGATTGTGAAATTGATAAGGATCCAAAAACTCAACATGGCCTCCAAGGTCAATTATTTATTCTGATTGGTCCAGATTTCAAACATTTTCTTGTTTTTGTGTATAAAATCGTGACTTTGGAGAATGATTGTTCAACAAAAGATTTGCCAGATGAGCCATTACATGCTCTATGGAGCCTCTGGTTAAAAGTGTCAATTCAATGTTTCGTTACTGACTTTTAGAATTTATAATTACATTTATTGATCTAGCTTATAATAAAAGAATCATAATGAATAACTTTTAAACTGATTGAAAATAAAGAAATGCAGATAACACTTTAGCTTCTTTTTATGTATACTTTATAAATGTGGCTACATTATATGGAAATTGGAACCGGGCCTTTATTGTGGTCTTGTATAAATTGTGACACATGCCATGCCAGACTTACTGAGTGTAACAAAATTTTGAAGTACAGCATTATTTTTTTTCCAATTATCAGACACTCTTTGATATTTTTAACATCTACCAGTACATGTATTATCATGATTATTTTAAAAGGACATATTTCTGCAATGAATCTGCATTGACTCGCCAAACAACAATACTTAAACGTTAACATTGTCTTAAACAGGGCATAAGTCTTAAACTTAAACTATACTTTTGTCCAACAGGTGATCAAATGAAATAATACTGGCCGTTAGATATTTTTCATTTTTAATGGCAACCACATGCTAGGTGAGTGACTACTATTTGGTCGCCATCATGATTTGGTTGACCGGTACGAAATATCCATTTCACAGATGACAATGGATATCTTCCGACTGTC
>JAULBM010022418.1:0-11317 GCA_032357055.1 Geukensia granosissima | reverse complement strand
GGCACCAGGTATCTCCGTCCTGGAGGCACTAGTCCTCTAAAAGGGGCGTCCCTGATTGTGGGGGATGTATAAATTCATTTTGAGTGGTCAGTAGGCGGCCAGTTACAAGGCTAAACTCCGCCCCTATCCAACCCGCAATTGTTCCAGTGGCAGTCTGAAATTCCCTCCCTTACCGGTCCCTTGCTCACAGTCTACATATTGATTTATTGCTTAACCTGTTTTCGTCCTGAATATGCATGAAATATTTGCCACTGGACGTTAAACTACAATCAATCAATCAATAAAACCCATCAAAAATTTAGTTTCAGTGGTTATCAAAAACATAATGGGAATATATTAAAAAAACTCATGTTTACTAAGATTAGAAATGAATTAGCTATTGTACTAACAGTCAACTGTATCTAATGTCGAAATAGGAAACGTGTGATATTTCTATGATTGCATGCGTTATGCTGAAAATAACCAATTTGCAAATTTAAAATTTAAACATTTAATATTCTATTTCAGGATTGGATATCTCACCAGTTCGACCAGAAGTAAATCAACAAACTAACACTTATGTTTTTTGCAATGTGCAAAAATGATGAGACAAATTCAGAATGGATGAAATTTCAAACAACTTTTAAGTAAAGCACCAAGAAAGTGACAGCGTGGATATTTTTTTGAATATATACCAAAGTTTTCAAAGGAAGAAATTCTTAGTATCAATCTTATTACAACAGCACAATCCACCAACACGTTATGGAAAGATTTTAGAAAAGCGTTTAACAGCATCAAATTTTTATACTTTCTATACAAAATAAATCACATTCTTGATGTTTCACCTATTTTGTCTCAATTAATGGGATACCAGCAGATAAGTGAAAATGTAAGATCCCTAAAACATGGTAAGAAACGAAACAAGTGGCAAGTCCAGTGTAGAATATCCATGCGAGAGATCAAAAGTGCATAGTCCAAAGAGACCAGACGAATTTGAACTAAAAGATAAAGCGTAAACAAAAAGAACAAAAGCTTGCAATCCATGAACTCCATTACAAAACAGGAGTGGAATCAGGTGCTCATGAGGGGTAAACATTCCCTTTTTTGTGCGCAACGGCGGTCATGGTTTCCTTAATGTCAAAATCGTTGTCAAATCAGGAAGTCAAAATCAGGAGTGTCAATTTGTGTCCAGAACTAGTTTAGATACACTGATACCATATGGTTCAACCAATTCGTGATGGCGACCAAACATTTTTTAAAAGGGACGACTTCAACCTTGATTGGATATATCCTTGTTGTAGTAATTAATACGACAATAGTGATGCTCTCTTCAAATCCTTATACTTGGAACAGGCACGAGAGTATCGAATTACCTGCGAAACATAAACCCCGTAGGTAGGGGAAGCAGCAATATTGCCACATAAATATGGGAAGTTTACAATAGGAAAATTGAAGTCATCCCATTTGTCGTAAATCTTAGAAACAGGTTTACCCTCTTGGTCAATTTCGAGGAATAAATCTAGGTATGAATTTTTTTAGTATGTGGTTTCCTTAATTTTAAGTTCGTCGGGATATATTTTGTCGAGATGTTCACTGAACGTAGGATTATTCAATGACAAAACATCATTGATATAGCGAAAAGTAAAATTAACGAGCTGGCTAATTTCTTTTTGCCATTTAGCAGGAGTCCCTTAACGAACTCTGCTTCATACGAGTACAAAAATAAGACGGCTAGCAAGGGCGCACGATTTGTGCCAGTAGGAATGCCAACTGTCTGTTGAAAAACTCGGTCACCAAATTCCACGAAAATGTTGTCAATCAGAAAGTCCAGCATTTTTACAATATCACCTTCACTGTATATATTAGCACAAGTGGTGTTTTCTCTAACAAAATAAGACATATTTTTATCTTAAAAAAACAACAATCTTGGATTTCCATTTAGTTAAACAAAACACTGATGAATCAATTTTGTAAGACGGTGTTTAATCTGTGAATGTTGAATCGTGGTATAAAGGGTAGAAAAGTCAAACGTTTGAATACTGGTACAAAATTTTAAAGATTTGAATTTGAGGTATTGTAGAAGACCTTTCGTGTTTTTTTAATAACCACATTTGATTAACACCGCTTGTGGATTACGCTTTATAATAGTACTTTTGAAGGCCTTCCTTGAATGTCAACAATATAGTTTGTAAGTAATTTAGAAAGAGGCTTGGTGGAGCATCTGGAGGGACCCGCTATTTCTTTATATGGACACTCGTGTAGTTTTGGTATCCAGAATAAAGAAGCCAGATCCGACTCATCTTCTTTGGTGTCAATACCAAATGAAGACAGAACCGTTCGAGGATTTCTTCTTTAGAAAGTGTTACATTAATCCATGTACATGAAATTAAAACACAAAACTGTAATTCCTAAAGATTGTAGTATATTTATCAGTGAGGAAAATGTTTATTTAGCTGTATCACCTGATATGCTTATTTCTTGTTCATGCTGTGGTGATGGACTTTTGGAAGTAAAATGTCCTTAGATACCCAAATGTGACACATTTAGTAAACTTTGTATGTGTTCTAAACCTGATTATTTCACCTTTTACATGATACCAACACATTAGAACTGAAAAAAAAATACCAGCTACTATGGTCAAGTACAAGGTCAAATGGCAATTACAGGAAGGGAGTGGTGCGACTTTTTTATTGAGTATATGGTTATTTTCTTCAAAGAATTATGTATAGTGAGCCTTTTTATAAACTTATTCACAGTAATATTGTAGAATAGTAGAATTTTATACTAGAGCTAATAACACACTCTCTTGAAAATCAAATCAAAAATGAAGTTATCAGTCATTGCAGAGAAGAACCTATAGAAACTTAATACCACATGAATTTTACTTACTTTTGCCATGTTTATCACAGGAAAATTGAAGATGGGGAAAATTTAAACAACTAAGTGGCAGGAGTGTTTGCTGTGACAAATGTGAAAAATGGTAACATTTTAATTGTGTCAAACAAACAAAATCATCATTATCAAAAACCGCTACAATGTTTTGAATAGATCATTTGCAGGAATCTGATCTTAACAAGTAAAGAATTTTAATTGAGGGAGTAAATAACTTTTTGAAAAGTTACCTGTCATGCCTGTTTTAGTGTTAATTCCATATTACTTCTGAAAGTAAATGTTTATTTAATTGTAGTAGTAACATTTAAAATTCATTAATTGTTCCATGTCTATTGAATAAGTAGTTAGATGTATTCGTTTAATTATAATTAAAATATAATTTCATGCTCAATGATATTCTAATTTTCTTCTTATTGAGTTTCAGTGAAAAATATTAATTCTTAACTCACTGTTTGTGTAAGCCAAAAAAGTGTCCTGTCGAAAAGTGTCCTTCCTGTTATATGTTTCTTGGGAAAAACCAAAAAGACAATATTTCATGGTCATCAATGTGTTTTATTCCGTCCTCGGACCTTATCAAAGGAAACAATAGTGTAAGTGGACAATATTTCATAGGGGACACAATTTTATGTTACAAAAAAACTAGAAAATTGTTAATTTTCATGTTTTAAAATAAATTAACTTCTAGAAGCAAGTGTTTACAAAGAATTTTAAGGGAGATAACTTTTTAAGCAAAAAATACTTGTTCAAATAAGAAATAGTTTTTTACTAGTACAAGTAGGACCCCTTAATGTTTGTGAATTCTATTTCTTTAAAATACTACTGTGAGCCTTTTTGTGAATACTTTCTCCCACTGCAAAAGTATATATATATGGAAATCTGCTTTGCATTTGTCTGTTTCTTCAGCATTAATAATGTGACCATATAAATCTGCCTTTGATTTTTCCCAAAATGTCAGCCAAGTTTAAGAATGTATCCATTTTTAGCCAATCAGAATGTCAGAAATTGAAGTTGCAACAGCTGAAACTAAAAACTGAGCCCTGACTTCAGTTTGTATCAAGAAATTCAAGCATAAACACATTATTTAATGCTTGGAAAATCCAAAGCATTCTTGATTGGCAATAAGCTTACAGTACTTGTCTTGCTGCAGTCCTGCTTTCTGGTGCATTTATTTCCTAAAAGTTGTTAATTTCTAAATTTAAAAGAATATAATTGACAACTATCAGTCAGGATAATATTCTTGCCTTTTTCATTTAAAACTTTTTGGTAGAGGAAGATATAAACTGCATGTCCCCCAAACGATTTAAAGTATATCATCTAAGTAATGACTGGGCACTGAAGTGGTTCCTAGGGCTCGACCCACAGAGCTGACCCAGCGAGAACCCCAGGTGGCGGATATGGGAGGCCCTCTCGTTGGGGGGTTGCCAGGTTATAATACGGAAAGCCTGGCCGTTGGTCATAGTTGGTGACGTGTTTGAAGAGTGCCACGCTCCTACCACGTAAAAGACACCTTTTGCTAGTTTTCAAAAAAAGAGTAGGTTAATGCCGCTACATTTTACGTCCCTACCCATCACTCCCTTTTTCCAGTGGCAGTCAAAAACTATTGCTCTGTAATGTCCCATCCAATCCTTTTTTCGAAATTGATAATTATTAAAATTGTTCTCGTCATGAATATGCATGAAATATTTGCCACTGGACGTTAAACAACCAACAATCAATCAATCAATCTAAGTGATGAAGAAGTGTCAGTGGCAATTCATATTTCAGAATTCGGAAAAAATTCATTAGGCTTATTGCTTGCTCAACATATATGCGTCTTTTTGCGATTTGTTTTGTCTTGTTAACATCTGATGTTGTCATCTGAGATACACCTCGCGTTCCATGAGGAATCAGTAATTCTGCATTCAATACAAGCTCCTCTCGGAATGTAAAGCCAGGATCATCAAATACAGTATCATACTCTTCAATGATATCTACAAAACCTTAATTTAATGTAACATGTTTGTCACTAGCCCACCAACCAAAAGATTGTGAGACAAAATTGGTCAATCCAGCAGGTGTTATGCTTACAAGTGGTTTTGTTGTGTCATGGTGTTTAAATCACTCCAAATTGGGATTGTAACTTTATCTTAATAGGTTTTCAATGGACACCTCAGTACAATCAATAAAATGTTCCACTCTGTTATTGACGGTAGTTTGAAGTGATTTTGAGAGAACTGATTTTACTACTACCTAACGGGGATAAAACACCAGTGATCCAAGCAAATTTGAAATAATTCGTAACCATGTTGTAGTAACATTGTAGACATTGATACTCCAAATCGATCTGTCAAATCTGTGTTCAACAAACCAAGCCTAAGCTTCATCATGGTCGTAGTAAATTCCTCCTTTGATGAAAGTCCTTTTCACAGGATTTTGGAAACTATTTTTGCGAAAAGGATTTCAAACTCGATTGGCCCTTTCCAATATCTGACACTTTGTACATTGGATGATATGTAACTGTAAATTGTTTTGAATGTAGCTACTTCTGGAAGTCCAAGATAAAATTTAATTTAACTGTCTGAACTGAACAGTTGCATTAAAGGGTTTCTTGGATTTTTTATTGACTTCTTGTTTTAGTTTCAGATTTTCGGCCTTAAGTTTTTTATTTTTAACTTCAATTTCCATATCTCACCATTTTTATCAGAACACACTTGACATGGGGTAAAATAATACTGATCATATATTGGTTTGTGAAAATGGATTTCTAGAAGAAGCAGTGGCAGAAATACTATCAATAAATATCATCTTGATCATTATCAGTGCCTGCTATAGTCAAGTTTGCATTAACATTATCATGGAAGTTGTTTCCTGGAACATTATTCTCTGAAACTTGTTCTAATATATTCTCTAAACTGATGGTGCATAAGATTTGAGAGCTTTTTTTTTCATCTTTGGAGATTTTGCTGGTATCAAGCAACGTTTATATGGTGGAGGGTGAGCCTTTACTTGAACAACGTCAGGATAATCAAGATGTAATGTTGGGTAAGGATTTAATATGGTTGGGCTTTGTCTAAAATATGGACAGAACAAACTCAAGATTCATCTTCTGCTTGCCAGTTCTTGTCACCATTTTTTTATTGGAATGAGTTTTACCCACTTTTGTCGTCTATATAAGTTTGTACATTCAGTTTTAAACGGATACAAATCAAAAGGCTTCGGACAATCACAGTGTTTTCTTACTTTATCATGCACATCACAAATTTTAGAATTCCATTAAGCTAATTTGTAGCCATTATTTTTACAATAAATCACTACACACACACACACTGTTTGTTGGTTGTTGGTTGCTTAACATCCAACGGCAAATATTTCATGCATATTCAGAACGAGAACAAGTTCAACAATTATCAATTAAGCAAAAGGGGTGGGATGGGACACAACCGGGCAACGGTTTTTGACTGACACTGGAAAAGGGAGGTGATAGGTAGGGACGAAAAGTTAAGCCTTTTGTAGCGGTGTTAGCCTTCTCCTCTTCGAAAATACAAAAGGGGTCTTTTATGTGCAAGGAGTGTGGCACCCTCCAAACACGTCACACACTATGGTCCACGTCCAGGCCATTGGGCCAGGCTTTCCGTATTATAACCTGTCAACCCTCAGTTTGACATAATGTATTTCATAGCAAAGAGCTGAACACAGAACCACAAAAAGAAAATAGTCAACATCAGAACATCAATATTACAAAAAGAAGCAAAATTAAAAAATAAAAAATGTACAGTGAATTTATAAACCCCAAATCTACATTTGTGAAGAATACATACATACATATATATATATATTCAACTCACTTTAGTGATCAAGATTATTGATTGATTGTTGGTTGCAAGTCCAGTGGCAAATATTTCATTCATATTCGGGGCGAGAACAAGTCCAACAATAACCTTTATCGAAAAGGGGGTTGGATGGGACACAACAGGGAAACAATTTTTGACTGCCACTGGCAAAGGGAGTGATGGGTAGGGACAGAAAATAATGGCATTTTTCTTCTTTTTTTGGCATACTACAAAAGGGGTCTTTTACTTGCAAAGGAGCGTGGCACTCTCCAAACACGTCACCCACTATGGTCCACGGCCGGGCTTTCCACATTATAACCTGGCAGCCCCCCAAAGATAGGTCCCCTATCCGCCACCTGGGGTTCGCGCTGCGTCAGCTCTGTTGGTCGAGCCCTGGAGACGGCTACGGTGCCCAGAGATCAAGAATATTACTACTCATTTGTAAAAAGAACAATTATTCAAACCACATGCAAAACTGAGTATACATGTATAAAGTGAGAGAAAATAAATTGTAATTGTTATACAATTCAGATTATGCAAAATGTATAAACCGACATGTTGATATGAAAATGAAAAAAATATTTATGTTACTTACACGTTGTATTTTGGGTGTAATACATCTATTTCTTATTTTTTCAGAGAAATGACCCTCTTTAAAAGTAAACCCAATGCAGTATGTTTAAAGGTTTGTTGTAATTTTTTTAAACCTTCACAGACATGTTGAACACCGTCGCATACTTTATGTGCCTGTCATTTATAGGGTCAGGTAGGTTATAATCCATTTGTCAATAATTGCATTTAAGGGATCCTCTGAAATCGTTGGACTAATGTAAAAATGCCGTAAATTTGAAAGAAATTCACACAAATCGGGAAGGAAATTAAAATAAAAATCTTTGATGAGCTAAAATGATTAAGATGAATATATAGGGTTCTTTTTATTATGGACAAACTGGTTTCTCGCTCGGGTATATTGGCTGGCTGTTGCTCAAGTTCATAATTGAAGACCGTAATGTCCAAGTTTAATTTTGACTCATCTGGTGGATTGCGGTCTCATGGACAATCATGCCCCAGCAGTACCCGATTTGAAACTCAAAAATGATACGAAAGTAATAGTTTGGAGTAAATTTTAGTCTTATAATTTATTAGATGTAAAGAACATTGGTAAATCAAGAGGTCTACAAAATGTCCCCCCTTTCCAAAAGTCTGAAACCGCCTCTGCACTTTTCCTATTTTTATATGTCTCAGTCAATATACCACATCTATTTATAATTTTTTGTAATATTTTGATTAAATGTATAACGACCAAAAACAGAATGTTGATGAAAAAGTGCCAAACGTACTGAAATAAACAAGTACACATTAACCTAAGAAATGGGGTGGACTTTAAAAACGGTTATTGGTCCGAATATCAGCTACTAACAATTAATTTCTAATAGAATACTACATCACACTGACATCAATTTTAAATTATTTTTGATGATTCAACAGATGCCTCTTCAATAGCTTCTTCTTTTAATGATAAAAAGTCGCTAAACACATTTTTTGGTTAGATTTTAACCGAATTTTGATTCGAGCCGCTAACGTATCGAACAAAAAAACTACATGGCGTGGCTGAAGTGTTGATTCAAATAAAGAAATAGGTCGTTCGTTTTCTCCACCTGCAGGTAGAACCCCTGCTCAAGGGGCGTCCGTTAGTTCGAGCACAATGAACAAACTCTTGGTCTCCCCTTTGCAAATCCGTTCACAGGGAAACGCCACGTCCTAAGCAATTTAAAGACCCCTTGTACATGTAACAGCTCATTTTGAGTGGTCAATAGGCGGCCACTTACAAAGCTAAGTTTTCCGCCCCTATCCAACCCGCAATATTTCCTGTGGCAGTAAAAGGTCCCTCCCTTACCGATCCCATACTCACAGTCTACATAATGAGTTTATGTTTGTGAACTTGTTTTCGTTAATATGAATGAAATGTTTGTCACTGTACGTTCAAAAATCAATCAATCTTTGTTCAGTTTGACCACGAGTTTTTCAGCAGACGGTCGACAATGGGAACTGATTTTGCGAATCTATTTCTTCGTTCGTTTGGGACAGACTTTCTGCAAGCGATATCACAGATAATAATCTTTCACAGAACAATGCACGATTCGGTGATTATTTTTAGCTCATCTACAAAATAAGCTTGAAATCAAAGACACAACGGACATTCTGTTTCGTACCTCGATCTTTAACTCGAATAAGACATTCGAGGAAGGCTTCGCAAAAAACGTGATGACTTCAACTTTCATAAAGTCAACATCATTTTCACTAACATTCCAACTGCCACGTGGTATGGGGCATACATCTCCCATTTTTTTAAGAGCATTGTCATAGTCTGGAAAACGCTGAGTCGTTGACACAAAAACTGCTTGGATAGGGATATGTTGCTCCACGGTTTTCACTCCAAAAAAAATATGGTAGACATCACAGTCTTGTCGACTGGTATGGAATATCCGTTTTACAGATAAAGACTGGCCTTTTTTGGAAGTTGCGTAGTAAATTAAAAGCAGGATGTCCACTTTCTCCGTTTGGAGGTTGTGATCCAATGAACTCTTCCCCTTTACCCTAAAATAACTTATTCTGGATTGGAAAATGCACAAAATGGTGGTGTCTTTCACAAGGTAGAAACTGCTGTAACCTCTGGACCAACCTGAGTTCAGATTTTTTTTTAGGGGTCCGCATTGTTCATAGTTGCATGTTTGTAGTTTTACACGTTTATGTGTAAAGTTCCTTTTCGTTTGTGTTCTCGTATTGTCGTGTCTGTCATCTTTACTCAGGCCTGTGTCTGACCCTCCAGTTTTCTTTCGCTTCCTCTTGTATTTGTTCCTCCAGTGCTTAGGCTTCGTTATAACAATAACCAACTAACAAAACAAAAACGAAACTAAATAATAAGGCCTTATTAGGATGCAGTCAAACGTTTCAAAGTAATACAGTTATTGTTAGTCGTTCGCCATTTTTTTTTCAATAGTTAGGTCGATTGTTGTATTTTATGAATAATTCCACAAGTGTATTTTTAGAGCCTTTTACAGCTTCCGCTATGGTATGGACTCCGGTTCACTTTTAAAGTAATGGGACCGGTAGAGGATTAATCTCGACAAGTTTTTGGTAAATGGCTGTCTCATGCACAACCACGTCACATCTCCTTTTGAAACAGGATAAAAATTGAAAACTGGCGTTTTGATAATTTTTTTCATTACACAGTTTCTCAAACAAACAACTGAATCGACTGTTTTAGATATTGTACTTTGTAAGATAGGGCACAAAATCCTGACTCCGGTAGATTTCTTGCGATCAAATAAAACCATGTAGTTCTATAAATAATTAGCTCACCTGGCCATGTGACCTTTTGTCATCATTTGGCGTCCGTCTTCCGTTAAATTTCACATTTTAATCTTCTCCTCTAAAACCACTGGGCCAAATGGAACTAAACTTGGTAGGAGTCATCTTTATAAGGTCCTTTATAAAGTTTACTCATTTCGTCTTGATCCGTCAACAAACATGGCCGCCATGGACAATTCTTGTTTCTGATTTGCTAATACATTAACAATCTTCTCCTTTGAAACCGCTGGGCCAAATCGATTAATATTTTGTATGGAGGATCTATGGAAGGTACTTTATAAAGATTGCTCATTTCGTTCGGATCCGTCAACAAACATGGACTATTCTTGTTTCTGATTGGCTGAAACATTAATAATCTTCTTCTCTGAAACTGCGTGACCAAATTGATTATTATTTGGTATTGAGCATCTATGGAAGGTCCTTTATTAGGTTTCCTCATTTCATCCCGATTGGACAAAAACATGGCCGCCATAGACTATTCTTGTTTCAAATTGGCTCATACATTAAAAATCTTCTCCTCTGAAACCACCGGGGCAAATGGAACTTAACTTGGTAGGAAGCATCTATATAAGGTCCTCTATATAGTTTCCTCATTTCGTCTAGATCCGTCAACAAACATGGCCGCCACAGGCATTTCTTGTTTCTGATTGGCTGATATGGAAAAAATCTTCTCTTGTGAAACCGCTTGGCCAAATGAAGCAATGTTTTACAGGGAGCATCAATATTAGGTCCTTTACAAAGTTTCCTCATTTCGTCCCAATCCGTCAACAAACATGGTTGCCACAGGCAATTCTTGTTTCTGATTGGCTGATATGGAAAAATTGAAGATTGAAGGATCTCTACAGGATATTTTTACTTTAATTACCTTTACTATTAATTATCGAGTTAAATTGAAGGCTTTGTAATGTTATATCTTAGGAGTTTTCTAACAATTTCTCCTCTGAAACTGCTTGGCCAAATGAACTGATATTTGACAGGAAGCATCTATGAACGGTCCTGTTTAAAAATTTCCTCATTTCGTCCCAATCTGTCAACAAACATGGCTACCACAGGCAGTACTTGTTTCTGATTGGCTAATATAGAAAAATCTTTTCCTCTGAAATGGCTTTGTCTAATTAACTCATATTTGATAGAAAGCATCTGTAAGATTTTATCATTTTGTTTCAATTCATCAACAAACATGGCCAGCACAGGCAATTCTTGTTTCTGATTGGCTGATATAGAAAAATCTTCCCTTCTGAAACTGCTAGGCCAAATGAACTGAT
>JAULBM010022407.1:0-11317 GCA_032357055.1 Geukensia granosissima | reverse complement strand
TTCCCTCCAGTGGTTGCAGAGAAAAATGTTACGAAAAAGTGTATATGAACACTGTTACGTGAAAAAATTCAAAGTCTTGGTAAACAGGAAGTTGATATCCGATAAACCTGAAAAGGGGAGACACGGTGCAAGTCATCACGTCTAAGCTATTTATCAAATATCTAATCATCCCCTTTAGTGATTGCAGAGAAAAATGTTACGAAAAATTGTACGAAAAAGTGTGACGTGGACGACGCGGACGACGCAAGACGACTAAAGTGATACCTATATGTCGCCCCACATTTTGTGTGCAGGCGACACAACAATGATGTGTTCATTTCCAAAGGTTATACCTAACTTAACCAACCAAGCATACCAAATTTCTGAAATGATAAGTTTGCAACATTTGTACTTTTTTCTTATACTCATCAGTTAAGTATGAATCATGAAATGACTTTACCTCTATTAAACCACCACTTGATTTATTAGGTCTCTTTCATTTGTGTTGCTTAAAATTTTATCATAATTGAACTCTAGTTAAAAGGTCACTTGTTTTAAATTTTCCCAAAGGTGACCTCTTATACAAGTTTGACTATAATTTTAGAATCAAAGCAGCATATCAAGGCAGTGGATACATGATATTACCAGCAGACTTGCAGAATAAAGTCTTTTTTCTCATTCTATAGTTTCTAGGAATTCTAGTACATTCTCTGCAAGAATTGGTATTTCTATCAAAGGAAAACTGAGGGAACTAAATACGTGTATGGCATTTGAACAGAATTTGTTTATTTTCTCCAGTTATATTCCATAAGGTTAATTAACATGCTAAAAATAATGTTTTCTTTCAGTCACACACAACATAATGAATTTGTACTTCTTTCAAATGTCCTTACTTTCACAATTCCATAACTGTAAGATAATTTGCTTGTTAACTATATAATTTCAAGATTGTTACAACAGTCATATGTACACTGTAGTTACCAATATTAATAATTTATTATTTGAACAGAGGTTGTACAACAAGAAAACCTACGAAAACAAAGGCAATGCAAATCTGGAAAGCTATTGCCATTTACAAACTTGACTGTCATGACTGTTTGATCTTGCTTGACCTTTGACCTTAAAAATTATAAGAGTTCTAGAATTTCCTAAAGACTTTGTATATAACAAATCTGGTCAAAATTTGTTATTCTAGAGTTGGTTACAGGGGTATTTCAGACAAACAAGGTCAGATTGACATGGGGTTCACTAAATCCCTTCTGAACAAATTTGGCAAATAAATTATAGGTACCAGTACACTTTGAAAAAAGTACAAATACAATTATTGCAAATGTATATAAAATATAATCTTTCAAAAAGCTTATCTGATATTTAAAGCTATTTCTTTTTGTTTTGAAAGCCAAGACAGCAATATTTACACAAACAACAGACATACAAAAAAGTAACAAAAATAAAAAACACAACATCCATGCTAGTATGTAAAAGTAAAAAACAAAAGGGTGTCTATCTAGGATTCCATTGTCATTTTGTTATGCATTCAACCAAAAAAATGAAAAATTAAAATACATGTAGGCTTTGGACAATTATGACAAAAGCACTGGGCATTTGTATTCATGCAAAAAAAAATATAATTTCTGACCAATCAAATTGTAAATTGCATGCCTCATCATCTTTATTATAGAAAACTGATATCTTGTAAAAAAAAATGAGGTGTATTGTGTGATCTTAATTTTATGAATACAAGGGTGCATAAATATAGTACAAGTTAAAAGCTAATCCCCACCCTATCTGTAGTTTCAATCCCCAGATGCATATAGATATCTGATATCAGACACATATAATATATCTGATCTGGGGGTTAGAAAAATGGCTGTCTGTTATAGAGACATAATAACATAACAAGTGGATAAAACCAAATACAAACAAGTTTTGCTCAATGTAAAAAAATTCAGAATGAGAGAGTTTAAGGCCATGACATTTGGTTTTGTCACCTTTTTACTGTCGAATAAAAAAACCCAACAGTCGATGCCACAGGACAGTAAACAGATTCTCCATACAGTGATATCACTTCCCACAGACCAGAGACTAGGAACCAAACTCTCCAATAAGCAACATTTGCCATTAATGCAAATAGAAACAAATGAATTATCTCCCTTTTACCCTGAAGAAATTTATAGAATCACCCGCCCTTTCATAATTGTTGTCAGGAAGGTGGGATATCATATGAGTCTGATATAATCAGTTTTTTTGTTACAGGCAATTTAGATCTTGTTACAAGAATTGGGATTCAACCCTTATAAAAGACCTTGTAGAAAACCTCTATGAATGGTTTCCTCAGAATTTTGTAGTGTTATTTTTCCAAATAAGGGCATTTCATATGCAAATTCTTTTACTGGTGGGGCAAACTATGTGAACTCGTGGCACAAATTACCTAATGTTTTAATTATCTAGTGTTAAATTTTAACCTTTAATCCTTTAATTGGATAACTAAATACTAGATGTTTATTGCTAATTGAAATTAAAATTATAAATAAATATGAAACAGACAACATCAAAAACTGAACCAGATTTAACTGTATTTCTGACATAATGCATTATTCTAAAAACATGCATGCAATTATCCTTTGTTTAAAAATAATTATAAACTTAAGTGCTAAAAATGCAAACATTTTTAAATAAAACATTTAAGGCAAACCAAAAACAAAACCAA
Organism: Geukensia granosissima; assembly: GCA_032357055.1. NCBI lineage: Eukaryota > Metazoa > Mollusca > Bivalvia > Mytilida > Mytilidae > Geukensia > Geukensia granosissima. The sequence continues at coordinate 8,628 of JAULBM010022407.1, read as the reverse complement.
TAAAAAATTTTCAACATTTGCAAATATGTGTTAACATGAGTTGTGTATGTCAATGAGTTGCTGTTAATAATGCATTCCTTGTATTTAGTGCCCCTACCTCTCAGCCCCCCACCCCCATTCATAAGCGCCCCTTAACTCAAGGCATTGCAAGCCTGAAGAACAGATAATTCTTTTAGAAAATATCCATCTGATATCAAGAGACATTTAATGTAAGGAAAGGAAACTAGAATTAATCATTTCAGGCGATTCTAAACCATGGAAAAAAATACTTCAAACCGGACTTGGAAGAGTTCCTGAGGGCAATTAATACGAGGAATACAGTACACGTAGTGATTAATTATTGGACAAGAAAAAACTATATGTCTGTTTTAGGTTACATTGGAATCAGAAAAATTCTTAAATCATTTTATAAAGACTTTACAGGACAAAATTACGATTTAACAGTGTTTGTCGCAACAACTAGGGTAGGCATTTTTGGCTGATAAAGTAGGTAAGGTGGGGTAACCTGAGACAGTAATATCACATCATCTTTTTTCTTGTATATTTTTGTTTGGTCTTGCATTTGGGGAACAGAACTCCTAAATTACTAATAAAATCACCTAGAGATTAATTGGTGCTAAATATAATACAACAGATATCATTTTACAACAGGTGTAGTTTTGTATTTTGGTTGATCAACTTTTGCATCTTCAAAAGAACAATAACATAGGTCCAAATGGTAGATTATTTCTATGATAAATCTATTGGTTTTTCTTATGCAAAATGAATTGCAGTTCATCCTTTAATGTCTTACATTTCCAATTTTTGATATATTTTTTTTATATAATTCAAAAACATAGAAAAAAATGTGTTCATGAGGCAAGGATTCCCACGGACCAACAAACAGGAAGTAGACATGTGATGTACCAGAAAAGGAGAGACATGGTTCAACTCACAGTTAATGCTTCAGACCCAATATAAAATCAATCCAACATACAAAAGCCAAGCAATTTCTGACAAAAATTTAACAGCAAAAAAATTCTTTCAATGTCTTGGCAAACAGGAAGTAGACAAACAACCAACCTGAAAAGAGTCGACAGGGAACAACTCCATCCCACCACCCACCCCTCCCCCTACCCCCCTCACCCCTGATAATGCTTCAAACCAAATATCAAATCAATCCAACATACACAAGCCGAGAAATCATTGACCAAAAATGACAGACATCCGTTGGGTAAAACTTAATACGCCTGTTGCCTATAGGAAGGGGGAATACTATTCTCTCATTTCTTTTTGTCAACAAGAATGATGAAAATCTACATATACAGTCGACTTCAGTCTCTAGAACTGGAATAGCTGGAAAACTTTTGGAAACTGGAAATTATAATCTACCATTTGTTCACCATTCTCTGAATGTTTTCAACCTATTTTTCAAACACTCCTAACTCAAACAGTTTAATTTTATTAATAGAGTGTTGTTTACTGAAGTTCAAGTGTACATATCAAATTGTATTTATATCAAAATTGCTTGGACTAGTACCGAGTCAGTACTTTAAGCACCTTACTTAAGTCATTTTTCCTAAAAGGTTTAATGGGAAGTTTTGAGTTAAATAATAAATTTAAGAAAAGACCTTTAATTCAGAAAATGTTCTGAGTCTAGAATTATTAACAGATATTTTGTTAAATTAGACCACATTGCATGAATAGTAGGAAGACCTCCACCCGGAAAAAAAACTTACTGGTGTCATTCTTTAAATGTGCCACATTACGAATCCAACAAAAAATGGGATGTGATATACCATGCCATAAAAAAATACTTATCCTATGGCAAATGGGCATGCTATTTTCTAAATCAAATGCCAATGCTTTTGCCATAATTTAACCAAGATCATGAATATTCATGAGCTGATTAGGCTGGGAAATTCATACACCACTTACAACTACCATTCTTACCTCCTGTACAAATAAAGAGGAAAATATTCATTTACAAAAAATAATGCATAAAAAATATATGAACTTCCTCTCAAAATATTTATGAGATATATTGCTATTTTCAAGCACATTTGTGTTGATTTGGGGTTTTTGTATACCATGATAAATTTTCCTCACAATACTAAATACTGTAAAAGTTTAAGCATTCAAGGATTCCAATTTTTGCGGAAACATATTTTCATACCTTTTCATGACTTTAAATTTTCATGTTTATTGATAATTGTGTATCCCGTAGTGATGTGAAGTAAAAAATTGAAATTTCCCAGGAATGACTTCTACTTCTGGAAATAGTAATATCCACTTAAAACACCCCAATATTGCTTCTATTACAAACCCCTGACATGTGTTAGTATGTTGTGTTCACACATGCCCACCATGCATGCTGTTTACACAAAACCACACATATTTTTGTTAGTTCCTTCCAACTGCATGCTCTTTTAGTAGTTTTGATATACAGTTACATGTAAATAGATCTGATTCTTGATAATGTCAATACATGTACATGGTTCTTCACATAAATTATTATAACAAAGAATGAAATAACCTCAAAAAACAATATTTTATGACAATAATGAAAGTCAAGGTCACTTGAAGGTTAAAATCAGGTGATATAAAACTGAATTGCTGTATTATCATAACAACCCAGCAGCCTGATACCCAAAAAATATTGGGAGACACAAAAAAATAAAAAGAAACCATCATAAAATTTATCATCTGCAAGTACAAAAGCAAAGATATTGAATTGGGTCCAAAGTCTGCAATGACTAATTTTATGACCTTGACCTTAAACCTCAAGTAAACAAACAGAATCATGACCCATTTCTATTGAAGGAACACAATTATGAAAAGATTAGTCTTTGGCTATTATTATCGGTAGATGGAGGCAATTTTTTTTTTTTTTTTTTTTTTTTTTTTTTACACAAATGACAGCAAAAAGCTATGCTGTTGTCTGTTTCAGTGACCGGAGGTGTCATATAGAACAACAGGTCTGGGTGGGATTCGACGCCAAAGGGATATTTCTGGTCTGAATTTTTCAGCGGAATTTGAAAATAAAATAATGGCTGGGGATGAGAATCTAGGATTTTTTTTATGATGGCCTCATGTAAAATTATATTTTTTCTAAATATTAATAGACCATTCTAGACAAATTTTATAAAATTAAGATATCTGCCAAGCTGACCACTGGACCCATAATGTCACTTTTTTGTGTTTTAAGGTAAAAACAACAATCAAACTTCTCGGAATAAAGGTAAACTGCATTCTAAATTGATATACTACACGACATGTAGTACACGTGTAACACAAAAAAAAAGAACAGGAAATTTCATCATCGACTATTTAGTCCAAAATGCGTCATTTCTAAAGTTTCAAACTAACTTTTTACACTTAACCTGTAACATAATGACTTAATATGGTTGCAGTTCACAAATGCAGGTGTTCAGAAATATTACTTCACAAAATCTTTTTACTTAAACTGTTTGATTGGTTGACTGGAAATGACACATAACTGATGTCCTACATTTATTCTATAAATAGAACATGATAGGGAAATTTTTCTGTACATCTTTTACATCTACAGCGCAAGTATTTATTTCCTGATACACCAATGTTTAAAGTACAGTTTTAAGAGGTTTCATTTTAGTCTAAATTTTCACATGTATAATACTTTTTAACTTAATACATGTTCTTTACTCACTAGATCTGGAGGAAATCCCCAAAACCCTTTTAATGTTTGGAAAATCTTAGTTATTTATGCAAAGCAAATTGTCCCTTTCTAAGTTATAATTTAAATAAAAATATTTAATGAATTATGAAAATTAAATAACAATATTCTTATCAACATTATCATTGTCATTTCTGTTGAGTTTATTCTAAACATTTATCTCATCCAATATACTCACTAAAACTTGTTAAATGGTATTAAATTTTATCTTTAGTTAAGAGACTCAAGAAGCCAATTTTAATTGTAAGTGTTAATATTATTCATATCATGATAAAAAGGTGGCCAAGTTAAAACAATAAGCTTTTCTGCTGACATTGTTTGAGACAGCTTTCGTGACATAAATCCAATCCTTCATTAAGAGTTATTTTTTTAATCATTGCCATCTTAAAACAACTGAATATGTCTTGAACTTGGAAAGCTGTTGCTTTTAAGTTGTCACATGAAAATATTTTCTCATAACAGAATTGCTTCAAAGGTTTTTTTGCTTCATACAATTAAAAAGAATTAAGATTTAGAGATTCTTATTTCAAACAAAACTCAAAGAGCAGATACAAGTGATACCACATGATCGGAAAAATTTTCTCCAAAACTCAGAAAAGAGATAACAATTTTTCCATTCCTCTAAAACTCAGGTAGTAGGTGACAAATTTTTCACAATAGAAACCACCAGATCAGACACTTACCTCTAAAACTCAGGTAGCAGATAACCAATTTTTCACAAGTGAAACCACAAGATCAGAACATTTTTCTCCAAAACTCAGAACGCTTATAGAGTAGACACATAAAGTTGTGACGATTTTGGTTTTAAAGATAAAAAATAAAAACTAAGCTCTCAACTTAAATCAACATCAGTATCTTAGGATGATAATTTCAGTATCAAACTTGAAAATTTCTTTTTATTGGTGAAGAAGTGTGATAAATACCTTGTTTCCACAGCCAGCCCTCTTTGTCAGGGTTAAAGAATGTGTGCATGAGATCATTCCCATCATCCTCTGGGATCTTAAAAGGTTCATTCTTGATGCTCTCGTACAAACTCTGAAATTCAAAAAGTTCCTTATAGGTCCTTTTTCATGTGATGCCATAAAACAAACACATCAAAATTTCTGAAAATCAACTTATAAGGATCTAGTTCTGGTAATATTTTTTTATGTGTGAAATTTACTCTTTTAGTAAGAAAAGATAATGTTGTAGAAATGTTTCACATCAGTTAACCATTATTAAGTCTCTATAACACAACCAACCTTTTTCTAACTGTACCCCACCCTCCAACCTTACATAGTCAAACATGAAATTTCACCAGGAATTTAACCCAAATGACCCATTTCTAATTGGGTCATAATTATCCCCCCCCCTGATTTACAACTACATCAATGTTAACATTACAGTCTATGGGACTGCTGTTAGATTATAAATTTTATCTGTAGGCCTAATTTAATCACATCAATTAGTGACAGGATGTAAATTTACCCCAAGGCAATTATTTTCTAAATGAGTTTGACATTTGAAGATATTTATTGTAGCAATATACAAAAGGATTAGTGGTACTCCCATAGGATCTAATAGAGCTGATAGCTGTATGTTTTAAATCAAGGGAGGTAATTTGGAAAGAATTGGAAAGTGGTCTATAAGGGTTTAATGAATACATGCATATTATCTAAAACCAAAAGCAGTAATTTCCCTTTGGAAGCATCGGAGAGATATCATCATTCTCATTACATATCTATATATGGTTCCTTAACTTCATTTTAATAAAAATTTTAGAGCAAAAATTTTCATCTTATATCAAGTATCAATTTTCTATTTCAATAATTAACAAGTGAGAAATTCAATTCAAACCACGGACTTAAGCAAAAATTTAAAGAATAATTGCTTCAAGTGGAGAAAGATTTATTTCCCACTTAACGCAGTGATAGAATTAATATACATGTGAAGTGGAGTCTTATCATGATGACCTGGAAACAAAAGGACTAATAAGTGACCTACTTTAAGAAGATCGTCTGGTAAATTTCCCCCATCATTAATCCCACGATTCATGGTAATGAACCTATCAACAGATGGCTTGTCCTTCACAGCAGGATTGTGAAGTGTTGTATTCAACATGATGATGGCAAACGACAAGACATAACATGTATCTGAAAATAGAGAAAAACCATAATCAACCAGGAGCACCCAGAGATTGATTAAACATATTGTGTGCAGCCTGCAAACATACACAAATTGAAAATGTTCATTAGAGTCAATCATTTTAAATTCCATAGACTGAATGTTACTTGAGTCCTGCAGCAAACGCTTCATGCATATTTAGGAAAAGAGCATATTAAAAAATGATGATAAATGATCACTGATTTGTTCTAGACCTATACCACGAGTTGGATTTTAAATGTGCTAGCTCAAAGCACCAAAGACTTTATTTTACACCAAGGCAGGAGTCACCAGAAGTGTCATTCTTTGAAAAAATTTTTATTTTAAATTCAGGCAACACATTTCTGTTAAGCAATGGCCCCAAAATGAAATTTGGCACACTGGTCCTCCAAAAGGAGAATCCCTTAGTAAGAGGGTTTTTAACACACAACTCATCCAGGGAAGATGCTACAGACAATTGCAACACTCTAGCTAGATGTGCTTCAGACCCACAGTAACACCTCATGTTGTCAGTAGGCTTGTCAGTTTTGAGCCATCTTTATCTAACATTTTCTGCCAGTGGAAGTCAAAATTTCCTACTCTTACAATCCCTGTTAAACCATGCACACTTTGATTTGTCATTTTTTTATCAGTTCCTCTCCAGAATATCGCAGAAATAATGGCAGCCAAACTTTAAGCAGCAATCTATCAAACAATAATGTTTTATTTCATAGAATATTCAGTTTTTAATTGATGGTGAACACTGCAATGGAGTACCATATTCCTTCTATTAATTGCCTTCTCACCTTAATTTTGATTGAAATATCTAAACCCCTTACAAACTGCCAGTATTGCAAGATCGAAGAGCAGAAAATTCTTTGAGAAAACAGCAAATTGGTATTTAGAGACATTTAATATAGGGAAGGCAAACTAGAACTATTCCTATTGGACAATTCTGAATTATGGGACAAAAAAATTCAAACTGGATTAAAAAATCCAGATTTTGCCAATTCTAAAAATCACCGTAGGCCCTTAATACAAGGAAAATGGTATATCATATTACAGTAATTTGACAGAGTCACCAGAAATTTTCCAGTGATAGGATTCTTTACATCACTTATAGATACCTGTACTTGTAAACACTCCTGAATTCAGTTCACAGTATCTTTCAGCAAAGCATTCCATCATTCTATCAATCTTCTGTGCTTCGCCTGGTAGACGGAAACTCCATAGAAATTGTCTGTAAGAAACAATGTCAAAGATACGTAAAATACATGTATATTGCTAGAAAATGTCTAATTTATTTGTACAAGCTTTAGAAAGGGTAACCTGTTGAGAGGCTTCACCAAGCGTTTTTACCCTTTTCGCAGCTAGTACAAATGAATTTCTTACTTTCCAGGTATATATATGTATTGTTTTTATCCTACAATTATTGAAAGGTAAATGAATGAATGATTTTCATTCTAAAATTGTTGAAACATTTCAATATTGCCACATTTCTGAAGAACACAGACCTATTTGTAGACACTTGTCAAATGGTTTCAGAAATTCAGTTTTCAGCTGGCTTATAAAGGGTTAGGACAACAGGATACTATATTATGCTTCTATACAAATACCTTTCTGCTATACCCTACATGTATTTGTATAACAAAACACTATTTGCAGGATCAAGGTTAATCAAAGTCAGCTCACAAATATTTAAGGATGTTTGCTACTGATGGTAAGCCATTTGTATCAATTTTTTGGAACTCATCTGGTTTTTACCATTTCCTACACTAAAAATTTTCTAACCCAGTAACTCCCAATTTTCTTTCTAAAATATCATTTAAACACATCTTTAAAAGCCATTTGAGAAGTTATTTCAAAATCCTTGTCATTTCTTCTAGAGATTTAATCAGAAGAACCTGATAATACAAAACCTATGAAAAATCAAAAGAAACTTGTTTTCTGCCATATTTTTAAATACTTATATCCCAAAAAAGAATACTAACCTATCAACTTTTTATGCTCATTTTTTCTAATATAAGTCTTTAAAACCTGTCATTGCCTTTTTGTATTCATGTCAATTTAAAATGGAGCAGTGAGCATCTAGCTTTATTCCTGAATAATTTTCATGTAAAAAAAAGACAAACTAAAATGAAAATTTGATTAAATCTGTATTAGAAAAATACACAATAGCATAACAGTATTTGCACACAAATAATTATTTTCAATTAAAAAGCCTTTTTATCAAGATTTACTTTTTTCAAAAATAAAAACATGCGACAAGAAGTTTATTTTAAGTAATTTTTGCAGACAATATTGTAACTTAAATCACTAAAGAATTAGAGTAACAGAAACTTCTTACATTGTTAAAGCATTTATTATGGTACCCTCTACGATCTCTATAGTTAAACATTTAAATTTCTTGACGAGGCTCGTAATTTGAATGTTCAATTTTCTTGAATGTAGAAAATATGGTTATCAATGGCTAACAATGTGAAATTCTCTAAATAAAACCTCTGCCAAATATTCTACCCTAATATTCTGAGTTACAAGATGGGAACTTGATCTATAATTTAGAGGAAAAATGGCCTATTTTTTGATACTGAAAATAAATTCCTCAAATGAAAAATTATAACTATTGATTTTCCTATAACATTCATCAATTAAAGTTAGTAATTTTCACACCTGTATCCAAAAATTAACAGACATAAGATTTCGGCTGTTTATTTTCTAAATAATCCGGAGGTGCAAGCAATGCCTGCAAAGTTCGCCTCGTTGTCCCCAGCTTGTCGTATTCCGCTATTTGAATCAAAGATGACTTTGCGTGA